>MU188951.1:3347-27553 GCA_016904865.1 Pissodes strobi | reverse complement strand
AGCCACTAATTCCATCTAAGCCCAGCTGTAAACCTGCAGAGCATATAGAACCCGTCGGATCCCTTCTGGCTTCAATATCATCGGCTATGTTTTCGGCGGACCTAACGAGTCCCTTTTGTTCTTTCATAAGGGCAGAAGCCGCGGCATCTGTGGCAAGACCACCGGCCATGGCTTCTGCTGGACCGCCAAACAAACCTCCTACCATGACTGCCGAATTTCTGGTGGATTGGTACATAGCTTCGTGGCCTTTTTCCTCCTCTCCCTGCGCGTAATGATATGCCGCCTTTAGATGACCCACACCGGGAGTCGCGTCTGCTAAGTTGGATAGGAAATTCATTTTGAATTAATTTTAATATAAAGAAATAATATTATTAACTTCCCGATTTATTAGGTAAGTTAATATGTTGTTTTGAAAGTATTTCTTTTATTGTTCTTATATTTATTTGAAGGCAATGTACTCAATATGTCGTTGTTTTTTTTTTGAAGATTTCACTGAGACCACCAAGTGTGTGATGGAGGCACTTTCTTCGAGCCCGCTGACTCTCTATCGCTGGAACCCTCGTCAGAATCGCTCAAATCACATAACTTGTCTATGAGGTCATCGAGTACTTCGATGCTCTCTCTTATATCTGCATCCTGGAGAACTTTGGTCAAAGTTGAATTGCCCACAGGAAACTGGCCATAGTTGTCATTCAAAAATTGAAGTGCTGATCTTTTCATAAGAACGGAATTGTCGAGTCTAGTTCTGTAGACACAGGCAGTTCCTTCAATGTTGACTTTTATGGGTTTAATAGCGGTGACTAATAAAGTTCCGAGGGTTTTACTTTCTTCGGCAGTGAAGGTTGTTTGCTTTATGCCAGCCTGATAGATCAGATTAAGAGCTTTTTCCGCTTTTGCGTCGCTTTTTCTAGCGTTGATTCGGTCAGTATAGTTAACGTCCTTGAGATCTTGTAGACATTGTCTCAACTCTGCTTTCAACGACATAGGTACCAATATCGATGGAGGTATCTGAAAAAAATATATAAAAAGTTAAGGAATCCACTTTTAATCCCTCGAAAAATAGATAAAAAAACGAAAAACGAGGAAATGAATAAAGGGGATGGGAGCAGAAATTGATGTCTATAATCTATATAAATAATAAAAAATGTATAAAGTGCGTTTCATTTTAAAAAGTACAATTTAGAGGTTTCACCCGTTTTTGGGACACCATGTACAGGATGTCCCAAATTCGAGCCTCATCATTGGGATCTCGGAAACTAGAAGAGATACGAGGTCAGTTAAATAGGTAGAGGCAAAGTTGCGCAATTTAAAGCTGATCAAAATGCCACATTAAAAGTTAAAAAATTCCGAATACTTCCGAAGATATTTAGGAAAAACCGAATATTCGCGATTTCATTTTTAATTTTTTATGACTCTATTTGAATAGATATAACGAAATAAATTTCACATTCTCATCGCTACTTTTTCTGTTCTACAAGGTGGTGTTATTAGATTTTCAAACTGACGTTTCGCCTTTGAGCTGCCATCATCATTTTTGTTTTTTTAAATAAGGCCCTGGTTTTTTTATTACGGATTTTAAGAGCTTTTAAAGTCCCAAAACCAATAATGTATCGCACTTATTCGAAAAATTCATATTAATGTCATTTTTCATAAGAACTCATGTGTTAGAGAGAGACAGAAAACAGATTTTTGGTGAGATCTTAACAGGAAATCGTTAAAGTGATTGCAATATATCATTCGTTCTGGCACATCAGAAGCTCTTAAAAACTGATATAAGAGAACCACTATCTTCTGTCTCTCTCTAACACATGAGTTCTTATGGAAAATGTCATTAATATGAATTTTTCGAATAAGTGCGATACATTATTGGTTTTGAGACCTTATAAGCTTTTAAAACCTATAATGAAACATCCAGGACCGTATTTAAAAAACAAAGTTAATGATGACAGCTCAAATACGAAACGTCGGCGTCGGTTTGAAAATCTGATAACACCACCTTGTAGAACAGAAAAAGTAGCAACAAAAAAGTGAAATTTATTTTGTTATATCTATTCACGTAGAGTCGTAAAAAATAAAAATTAAATCGCAAGTATTCGTTTTTTTCCAAAAATCTTCGGAAGTATTCGGAATTTTTAAACTTGTAAGGTGGCATTTCGATCAGCTTCAAATTGCGCAACTTTGCCTCCATTTAACCGACCTCGTATCTCTTCTAGTTTCCGAGATCCCAATGATGAGGCTCGAATTTGGGACACCCTGTACACACAAAAAATATTTTGCGAACTAGGATTTATTTGATAGAATATAATATCATATTCCAAAAATAAAATTTCTAACTTATGTATAGTATTGAAGCTATAGAGTATGGACGTGGACCGCCGACGCACTACTGAAGGTCCCTGTATAGCCATCAGAAGCTCGATATCATAAGCAGAAATATTTCCGGTCTGTCTAGTATTAAATGTCATTTACATAGCACATAAATTTTTTTGTCGTTTTTACACCACAAGGGGTCTATCTAATAGACACTGATGTAACAACTCTACCAGGGGGTGCCATGTAATGTTCCCTTGAGTTAATGGTTGAGTAAGGTTCGTTGATCCGAGCCCCAAATAACAGTCGTGAGCTTACTTAACTCTATGTATTGATTCTATAGTACTTCTTACAATAATGATATACAGTCAAGTTACATTACAAGTACCTAGTCTAATCAGGTAATAGTGTTCTGCTGCCCTGTGCACTCGTATGCAGTTTATAAAATATGTTATTATAATATTTAGCAATTACAATATCCTGTCGATATACAGGATATATAAAGTCAACAGCACGGGTAATAAGTTTCGAAAAGAATGCGATAAAAAAAATCGATTTCACTCATTCCCTATCAAAACACTTAAAAACAAAACTACTGATATTGACGGCCTTCGCCGCCACCTGTTTTTGTAGGGTTTTTCCCGTCTGCCGCTCAGCCGTCGAACTGCATCAGCGGTAGTTAATGTCCTTTTTCATCGTGCTAGTGCACTAAGCACTCTTGCACTGTCTTGGTCCTTGTGTGGTATCGTTATTGAACTATGCTTCGCCTTGGTTCCTGGTATGTCATTGGGCTTTGTCGTAGTTGGTAGTGGTACCTTGGTGCCGATTAGTGAAGGAGCGAGTGTTGTTTGTTTTGCGATTTTGAGCAGACGAGAGCATTGCTGTAGACACCTAGGCAAGGCTGATCGATTTGGGTTATGCAGATTACTCCGCAAATCCAAATCAATCACCCCAGGAAAGAACTGCACGTGATACGCAGGGTGTTACCCCCTGACTCTACTTCTACGCATGGAGCCCATACGGCGAGCTACCCCGTGCAGTCCCTTAATGCCTGTACACCCCCGTTTTTAGGCGGGAACCCGGCCTAGAGCATCAGCGATGCTCTCGTCCCCACCTGTTATTGAATCATTATAGTTTTGTTAGTGATTTTTATGATTGAAATTTTGAGATTTTTTGGAAATTTTGATTTAAAATTTTTGAAAAATTTTTTGGATTTCTGAGATTTATGTTTTCGAAAAAGAACAAACCTTTTAGAAATTTTGAAAATTTTGAAAAAGTTTTTCAAAATTTTGAAATTTAGGTTTTTTGTTTTGTTTTTGGGTTTTTTTATTTTTTCTTTGTGTATTGTGTATGTGATTTAGTGTTCTGGTGGAAGTAGTAAACTTTTGTGTACTGTTCTGTTCGGGTGTGTGACTCTACTGAATAGTGTTCTTATGACTGGATCTGTATGGTTGCGAACTTGTTCTAAGTATATTGGGTGTTTGCCTGCCAGGTATGTGTTGATTGTGTCTACTTTGAGGTCGTTGTGAATGTCTGGATTGCGAACGTACCAAGGTGCGTTCACAATTTGTCTGAGTGTTTTGTTTTGGAATGTTTGTAGTTTTTTCTTGTTTGTTTTGCATGCATGTGTGTATACTATGTCTCCATATAGAATTTTGGGCTTTATTATCTGATTATAGAGCATTAGTTTATTCTTTAGTGACATTTTACTATTTCTGTTAGTAATGGATAGAAAGCTTGTTTGGCTGCAATGCCTTCGTTTACTTTTGCTTGTATATGCTTCTCAAATGTGAGTTTACTATCTAGGGTTACCCCTAGATATTTAAGAGAGTTTGACCATCTTATTACTGAGTTTTCAAGATTTAAATTTTGAATAGGTTTATTGCGTTTAGTTGTTATGAGCATGGCCTGTGTTTTATCTTCATTGATTTTAATATTCCAAGTTTCTGCCCATTCGTATATGGAGTCTAAGTGTTGCTGTACGTGATTTTTGGGTCTTGTGTGATTGTTGTTCATTGAGAATATGCATGTGTCATCTGCGTATATGGAGAGTTTAGTGTTTGGGTGTCATGTCTGCTGTGTATAATGTGTATAGTGTAGGCGACAGAGGAGAGCCTTGGGGGACTCCTGCCTCTATGCGCCTTGTGGTGGATAGTGCGGTGTTTATTTGTGTAGTGAAAGATCTGTGTTTGAGGAATGATGCTATGAGTTGAGTTAGTGGCGGTGGTATTTTGTGTAGTCTGTCTAGTTTGTGTATGAGTCCTTCATGCCATACTTTGTCAAAGGCTTTTTCGACGTCAAGGACTACAACTCCGGTCGATGCCCGTCTTTCTAGTCCTCTGGTCGCCTCCTCAACAAGTCTGGCAAGTTGGAGCTCGGTGTTGTGATGTTTTCTGAACCCAAATTGTTCATCTGGGATCAGATGACGTTATGCGTGTGTTCAATCTTTCCAACATAACCTTCTCCGTCAGCTTGCTCAGTGATGAGAGCAAGCTAATAGGTCGCCAGTTTTGAGGAAAGATCAAATTTTTGTGAGGTTTTGGAATGAGATTTATTTTTGCTTTTTTCCAAGATTTTGGAAAGTGTTTTAGTGATAGTATTATGTTTATGATGTAAGTGAATTTGAGTAAGGCTGTTTCTGGTAAGTTTTTTAGTGCTCTGTTTGGTACGTTGTCGTAGCCGGGTGCTTTTTTGGGGTTTTTATTGCGCAATAATTTGCGCAATTTCTGCGGTGTTGGTTGGTCGTGTTTCGTCGTCTTGGTGTTCGTTTTCGTAAGTTAGTATTTCTCTGTAGTTTCTCTCTATGGTTGCCTCGTGATCTATATCCTGGACCCCATCGCCCAAGGTGAATTGCGATTCCAGCGAGTCTGCGAAGGCCTCAGCCTTCTCTTCGCTGGAATACACCATTCCTCTCAGTCCATGGATATTAGGATATGCCACTTTGTTGCGACCTTGCATCGATTTGGCAATTTTCCATAGAGAGTTGTTTTGTGGGTTGACTGTAGTGATGTATTCGGTCCATGAGTTGTTTTTGTGAGTTTTTATGTCTATTTTGATTGTATTCGTGAGTCTGTTTGCTTGTGTGTTTAAGTCTGGGTTGTTTGTTAGTTTGGCTCGTCGTTTTAGCCTGTTTCGGAGCCTTATGTTGTCTTTTATGTTTTGTGGAAGCGAGTATGGGTTGTTTTGTTTTGTGTGTACAGTTTTTGTGGCTGCCTTTGTGGCTGCTTGTATCTCTTCAGTGAATCTAGCAACTTCGTTGTCTAGTTCCGCTTTGAAGGCGATGTATAGTAAGTTGTGCATGTTTTGTGTTAACTGTTCTTTGAATATGTTCCAGTGTATGAATTGTTGTATAGTTGCTTCTTTGTGTTCGTGTATGTTGTTTATTGTGATGGCAATAGGAGAATGATCTGATGAAGATAAATCCTCCAAATTGTCAATCACAACGTTGTGTGCGATGTTTTGAGTAAGTGCTATGTCTAGAATATCTGAGCGTTCGTGATGGAAGTGAGTGGGTTCGAGTGGTGGGTGTACTGTGAAGTGCAACTCTTGCGAAGCTCTTAGCAATGTATTAACCTGTATTAGTGGCCCTGCATCCCCAAGATCTATGTTTGCAGTTGAAGTCTCCTGCTGCAAGAACTGGCAGTGTGTAGTTGAAGAGCTTTGTGGTGTCGTCTAGTGGCAAGTTAAGTTGTGGTGGCTTGTATACTGAATGAATGACAATGTCTCCGTCAGTTAGACTGACTTTGATGCTTGTCACCTCCAGTATGTCTAAGGCTCGTTTCACACTTATGAGGTTTTACGAGGCGCGGCTCGAATGCGGCACCGGCCTCGCAAACCCCAGTCCCGTTCACACCTAGAGGTTTACATTCGGTAAAGTTGTAGAATAGGTGTAGTCTTTCATAAATGGATAGAAGACGTGCGATTGCAATGCTAGTCCTTTATAGACGGATAAAAAAAAGAAAAAGACGTAGAATTCATTGGATTCATCCTATTTTGACAAAAAGATTACAGTATGGTGCCTTTTACACATTATTTAATGAATTAAGGCAGAATGAAGACACATTTTTCAACTACTTCAGAATGTCGACAAGGTCTTTCGATGAGCTATATCTGCGATTGAAAGATTTCCTTCAACATCAAGATACGTTTATGAGAGAGTGTATTCATCCAAATCAAATGATGGCCGTTACCCTCAGGTAAATAATTAAGTGAATGCTTTTAAGCAATTAATACTTTTATTTAGTAAAATGTATTAACAATAGTATACCTAAGTATTATTAACTAAACACTTGAACGAGAGAAGTCAAAAGATTCATCATATGTTTTTCCTCAGAGAGTGAAGAGGGGCTGTTGTTCGAGGAGCCAGGCTGCGAAAGCAACTCGTTGGCTTGATTGTAGTATTCATCTGCTGTAAGTGTTGCTCCTGTGACCCATTGCTGCTGAGTACGCAAATTTGACTGCAATGCAATCGGATATTGGGGCGACTGCATTGCTGTTGAATAGTGAATTGGCTGCAAAGCTGTGTACTGTGAGCTGTGCTTCAAAACTTGATGTTGAGATGTCGACATTTGAGGTGGATGTATAGGTACGGAGTTTCCAGTACTAGAGTTTCTAAGCTTTCTTTGCTTCATAGTTTGTACCACTTTCAAAACTTCCATTTGGAATTCGAGTACTTCTAATTCATCGAAATCTTGAAGTGAAGGGAGAATTCCGGTGAAAAATGAAAGGAGTCGATTTGGTTTATCCCGAACGGCCTCAAGCATCTCTTGTTCAATGGGGTCGATCTTACGTTTCTTTGACTCTGGCATTTTGAAAGTTTTTTCCTTCTTATTCCCTGCTTCATCTTTGGTCCTCGAAGACTTTTCCTGACCATTCTTATATTCCTCAGTCCTATCTTCCTCACTCATTCCATCTGAGATAGCACCATCAACATTTTGTGTTAGAGTATCTTCTGTTTCTCGGCCTTGAAATATTTTATCCAAAAATCTCAACTGCGATTCGTAGATATATATAGGTTTTAATCGTTTGCACCCCAGCTCATGATTTCCTTGCAGCTTTAGTCTTACTTAGAGATTTTCGGTATGAATCTCGTAGGTTTTTCCACCTTTTCATTACTTCTTTACCTGTAAACAAATTATTAGAGTAATAATTAATTAGTTAAATCAATTGAGAAAAAAAATATTACCTAGTTTATTTTGCTTATCTGTTTTTTTTAGTAATTTACTTTATTATAGTTTTTTTTTCAGGTATTTGGCAAGTGGTTGCAGTTTTACGGATTTGCATTATAGTTATCTGCTTGGAATTTCAACTATAAGCAAGATTGTCAGAGAAGTGTGCCGTGCCATCTGGCTAGTGCTGCGTGCAGAATGTATTCCAGTACCAGATAAAAAATGATGGGAGTTAATTGCTCATGAATTTGAAAAAGAAAGTAACTTTCCAAATTGCATAGGGGCGGTGGACGGGAAACATATAAGAATAGTCCATCCTCTTAACTCAATGCATCTAAACTACAAAGGGTATTCATCTATAGTTCTTATGGCAGTAGCCGATGCTAATTACCGATTTGTTTATGCTGACATTGGAGCGTATGGGAAAGATTGCGATTCCAATATTTTTCAAAACTGCTCTTTGTGGACGTCAATAATTAATAAAACGTTGGATATTCCCGAAGACAAGTGCCTCCCTGGTTCACAAAGTCCAAGAGTACCTCATTTTTTATTAGCAGATGATGCTTTCGGGCTGCATATGCATCTACTCAAACCATACGGTGGACACAACTTGACAGTGAAGAAGAGAATTTTCAATTATCGTCTGTCGAGGGGCCGTAGGTACGTAGAATGTACTTTCGGCATTCTAAGCAACAAATGGAGGATCTTCCATCGCCCCATTAACTTGTGTCCCGATTATGCCAAAGATATAGTAAAGGCTTGCGTCATTCTCCATAATTTCATACGCGATCGAGATGGATTTGCAATAGAAGATACGTTCACCACATCGGGACTTCAAGAAATCACGGTTAACACTAGTGGAATCGCACGACCGGGAATAGCGGCAAAAACGGTTAGAGATTTACTTAGTGACTATTTCTTGACTGATATTGGTTCATTACCGTGGCAGTTGTTAAAAATCTGATATATATGACTCAAAATGCAGCCGCCCTCAAGGAAATTTTGATTCTATAAGCAGTTCAATACTATTAATATCTGAACATCGCTCTTTATAATAGCAGCGATCTCACATTAATATAAGTAACCACTTTTAAATTATATTAGAATTAGAATAATATTGATACCTCAATAGATACTTACCAAACTCATTTTTCTTTTTGTCATCCAAGTCTGCATAATCACTTTTTAGTTGATTAAAAACCTCTTTCCACGCTTGGAAAGTTTTATTTCTGTCTTTATATTTTTCTTCTGTCTTATCCCATAAAACTGGTCTCTCCTGGACCAGCATAATCAAACAATCAATATCTACATCAATGCAACTCATTTCGACGGGAATTTTTTAATAATTATACACGGTTTATCCCAAAACAAATGAGGGAAGATACAAAAATAACGAAAGTAAATCTCGAAAGTGTGAACGGCTAAATAACCTTGTTAACCAATTGACATTGACCCGCGTTGGAGCCTCGTTGAAACCTGTTCGCGCCGACGCGGCTCGTGGGATAAGCGGCGGACACTCGGCGTCCCTTCGGTTATCACGCGGGAGAGGGAGAGGTTTCGCGAGGATTCTCCATTCCCACATGTCAGGCGGCCGCCTCACATAAACCGAATTTGAACCGCGCCTCGTACCACCTCATAAGTGTGAAACGAGCCTAACTGTGGTGGTTGTATTGCGTCATGTGTGATGTTGTTTTTTACAAAAATGGCAGTGCCGCCCCCCATACGCTGTGCCCTGTCATTTCTGTGGATTGTGTAATTTTTGATGTGTAATCTTGTTTGTGGGCGTAAGAATGTTTCCTGTACGAGTGCAATATCTATGTTATTTTCAGTCAGGTACTCTGCAAACTCGTGTCTTTTGGGGTAAAGAGAGTTCGCGTTCCAACTGACTAAAAATAGGTGTTTCGGTTTATTAGCCATTGAAATTAGCGAATAATTTCAATGTCGGATTTTTGTTAATGATATCTGAGATTTTATTCAGTTTTGCTGCTATGTCTTGTTCAGACATAGTTAGAAGAGCAATTAATCCGTTTGCTTGCGGCATTGCACTCGCTTGGGAGTTTGTGTTTGTGTTTTTGTTTGTAGGTGTTGTTGTTGTTGTTGTTGCGACAGTTACGGGCATGTAATTTATTCTGTCTTCTTCCAGGATTTTGATATCGGACTGGGGGATAAGTACTTTTACTGAATTGGTGAGAAACTGGCGTCTCCTACCGACCTTCAGCCAGTAACTCTCCTTGGGGGAGTAGCCCCTGTCCTCTATGTCATTTTTTATGTCTTCTATGTTCATTTTGTTGTCTAAGCCTTTCATGATGACATTAGGTAACCTATCTTCCGGGAGGAAGTAGGAGTGGAATGGATACTTTTTAGAAAGTAAATATCTGGTGATGCCTCTGTGGTCTCCTGGAGTTTTAGGTAGTGAAGGGAAAATCGGATGATTTTTAGAATCGAATATCTTGCATTCGAATACTTTTGAGAATCGAATGATTATTCGAATACAAAGGATCGAATTATATGGATTAGTCGCGATATCCCAAATGTTTCAATTAGCGATTCAACCTCTCGAGATTTCGAGTAACTTCGAGGTCTCGTTATAGAATTCAAATTTACAAATTGTCCGATTTTGGATTGTTTGATCTTGAAGTCTTCATTCTTGATACATTTAAGCATAAGAGCAAAATCTTTTACAAAGATTAGCGAAAGCATTCACGATTAAAAAACAAAATATTGGTTAAAGGTTGTTTTGTTTAGATATTATGTAAAAGTTTATTAAAGATTTACTAAAATCATCACGTTTTAATAATTTATATTTAAATTCCCAAAACTCCTTATCTTCTGCATATTGCAAAAATATATCATAATGCATTTAAAATTAATAATATGTTTACTACAGAAGAAAAATATTAAACAATTAGAAAACTACCACAGTAATTAAACTTCTCTATTTTATACTTTTTATAGTATACCGTTTTCGATTATTGTTCACCATAATACAAAACAAAGCCCGCCGTTGTTGCTCAGACGGCAGACCAGCATAATCGAACAAGTTATATTATAATCGCATTTGACGCGAATTGTGTCGATTCATATTTCATTTCGATTCAACTAGCATTCGGGGGACGATTCATTCGTTGTTAGCTGTTAGCGCACTCGAATATTTCTGGTATTCGAATTCTTCGTTGAGAATCGAATGCATTCGAATGCAAGCCAGAATCGAATACTTCGATTATTTGTATTCGAATAGTCCCTTCACTAGTTTTAGGGGTGATCTGTATGCCTAGTTTTGATTTTTTGACATTTTCAAAACCAAGTTTTAAAATTGTCAGGTCTTGGGGGGGGTTGGGGGGCTTTGCTTTGATTTTGGGTCGAAGTACTGGCCTCTGCGTGCTTCTTCATAGAAGCAGCTAATACAGGTTTGATGGTGGCTGGGAAGTTGTGAGAAAGGTTCGGGTCCCTCTTGGGTTTTTTTAAGAGGTTGGAATTCCTCTGAAGTGGGCTTTTTGGAAGTAGACGGTTTTCCGGAGTCAGAAGAGACTTCCATCTCTTCGTCCTCCTGAGCTTCAAATTCGCCACTGTGTTTTGTGTACTGGTTTGTTTGGTGTGTGTGTCTGTGTTCTGTGGAACATTTAAATGGGTCGACATACTTTTAATTTTAGTGGAGAATTCATTTAATTTAGCTAGCAATTGAGAGATTTGAGCACTCTGCTCTTGGATTAATTGATGATTTTTAGCTGAGCCTGATCTTAATTTATGTATGGTTTTACAAAGCTCTAGGTTTTCCGCCTCAAGCTTTTTAATCATAAATGACTCCATTTTAATGTTCTGTTTATGTAGTGATATTGTGTTTGATGTGTGTTTTAGCTTACTAGTTAGCACTTTTGTTACTGGAGATTTATCTCGCTCTTTCTTGATCGCTCCTGTCATCGCCTCTTCCGGCGGTATCGCTGTGCAGGCTTCCCTGTCGCCTGGATCCTCTGTGACCTTCGTCTTGTTGTTGTTGTTTTTTTTTTCTGTTGTTGATTTATTCACAAAGTGACGAGATACATGCACTCGAAGTACGATCGTGCCGTCACTCTGTGTTTGTTGCGCTAACGTCTAAACGATTTTTTTTACGCTAGCATAAGCCAACGTCAAACGATTTTTGGCGCATACACTACACTGAAAAGTATAGTGCTGCTTTAGGTGTCGTTAGCATTTTACCTCACTTCACTTTTTGACTTTGTTCGCAGAGCGGTTTGGTATACGTGTTGCTTGCGCGACCGAAGCAACAGAACTAATAATAACTGCATCAAGTCCGACTGTACTTATATCATGGCATAATAAACAAACGGCAGCCTCACTCGCCTTCTCGATAACGCTACGCGCATATCCTCGCGCACGCCGCCATTTGAGGATCCTACCCTTTTTTTTACGTATATGATCCAACCTCTCAATCAGACCATTGTCGTCGTTTGTTACAATAAAAATAAATAGGCAGCTAGGAATCAGTAGCGTGTGACATGGATGTATATTTTGTTTTTTGATTGTGATGCGAGTTTATAGTTCAATGGCGATGTGTATTACGTAGTTTCTGTCAGTTTTCTTGAGAATCGTAGATTAATTTTCTAGATTTTATGATATAACAGTTATTTTGTAGTGTAATTTATTAACTTGAACGTGTTTTCACTATGCCTGGGCATAGTTGTGCAGCAAAAAACTGTAGGAACAGGCGAATAAACTGCAATAAAAGCTTTTTTTCGGTTTCCCAGAGATCCTATTAGGTATGTATATGGGATACAATTTAAAATATACTATTTAAGGGTCAATATCTACGTATTTAGATTTAGGACTGTCAGTTTAAACAGGGAAATATAATTAAGAGTTTAGGGTCAATAGTGAGTATTTATAGACTTTAATACGAGGGGGATTTCAGTAGTGAATTTGTGTACAATAAATTACTTTTGACAGAAATTACCACAAATTACCAGTAATTACCCCCAAATGACCACTCATTTCCTCTGTTACCCCTAATTACCTCAGAAATTACACCACTAATTTCCCCTAATTTTCTCTTAATTACCAATTAAATTACCACTGAAATTGCCATTAAATTCCAAGAATTAAAGTTAGTTTTGTTTAGCTATGTTTTAAAATAAATAACACTTTTTCATTGCCACTTTTTCCCCTTTATAAGGAGGCATTGTTAAATTTAAAATCCGACGTTTTGTCTTCTAGCAACCATCATCAACCTATTTTTTTTAAATACTGTCCTGGATATATTTTTTTATTTTTCGTTGCCTTTTAGCCTCCATAAGGCAATTACGTATCGCAAACATAATAAAAATTCATAATATAATGAAATAATCGCTCTAAAATGTATAAATCGCCCATCTCTATCTAACACATCGTTTTATTTATAAATTCGTCCTTATTCAACGTATTGAAAAACGATTAAATTGGAAACTTTTATACTTTTATGTTGAAATGAAAGTATGGGTAAATTTGAGCTAGATAAACAATAATATCAAATTTTTGAATTTGGTTTCTGACGGTATGGGTCCAGAAAGAAAAAAAAATAGGTTTTCTTTGGCCAACGTTTTGAAAAATGTATCCCCAATCAGGCCCGCCGTAAGCGGGCGTGCAAAGCGTGCACCGCACACGGGCGGCAGGGCCAGGGGGCGGCAAATCGAGCGCCGGCTAGCCGGTCACCGGGTAGCCGGCACGCGAGTCGCGCGACCAATAGTCATTTTATAATTTTTTGTAATTTTTCATAATCATAATTGAGTGCAAAAGATTACAAGGTGGCGGCGCAATCACGGAGGAAACACAACAATTTTTTATGAGGTAAAAAAATCTGGTTTTGTTGGTAAATTCTCTCGGTGGGGCTGTTTTTAATTAAAACCTTGTTAATTATACATCAAAATGAGGGAAATTTAATGCAGATTCTAAAAATATATAGTTTCCGTAACCCTAAAGTAGCTCATATTAAAATATTGATTTTTTTTTTGACAAAACCCCCCCAAAAAGGATAATAAAGCAATTAATGTCCTTTAGCCCGTCCTGTCCTTGGAGCGCGCGAGGCGTGCCCGTTGAGGGTATATGAAAATATGTCATAGTATAGAAAAAAATCCGACCGAATGACGTTAAAACCGCCATCTATTGGCATCCGTTAAAACTAAGATGCATTACCAAACGTCGTCTGTCATTCTATGAAAAACAGGACTGGCGAAGTTAGGGGAATCCCCTTTGCGCTTCTTTCTCAATTGGTAGGTTAGGTACCTAGATACTTGTACGCATTAGAACAGTGCTTTGGTAGATAAATAGTAACGATGGCACATTAAATTGCAATTATTTTGTTAATAGTTCTTTTGAGGTGGGTTCCAGCTTAATTATTGATATTTAAACTTGTCTAGTGTAATTATAATTCAATCATACGTCAGTATAAAACAGAAGTGCAAAGGAATCGTAATTATGGTAAGATTGGTAAGTACTAACCTACGTTTATTTATAGACATCACAAGAATTACTGTTCAACTTATTTAATTATTCCAATGATGAGTTAATGAAACATTGTAAAGATTTAAATCTTTAACTTAAAGATGATTCAAATAGTGAATCAGACATTGACGGTATTGATTTATTTAATGAAATCATTGCATTAAAATTGCATTTTGCAAAAAGCCAGTCTAATGATCCACCATCCTTATTACAATATCTTTTTCCAATGACTTAATTTCAACATTTCCGAACACAGCAATAGCGCTAAGAATATTACTTACACTGCCGGTTTCAGTTGCATCTGGTGAAACATCCTTTTCAAAATAAAAAATATCAAAAATCATTTAATATCAACAATGATTCAGCAAAGACCAAGTTATTTAGCTATGGTTTCAATTGAACATGAAATTTTAGACAGTTTGGATACAAGAAAGTTGGTTGATACAAGATTTCGCAAATGTAAAGGCAAGAAGAGTTAAATTTTTGTAAACAAAAATAATAAGAACTTAATTATTTAAAATAAATGTTTTATCTTCGTTAAGTTGTTTTTTCCCCACCATAATGAGAAAACATTAATTATCCTTTTTTTGACAAAACTCAGAGTAAGTAGTCGTAGGGTGGGCGGTATAATCGGTATTGCACGCGGGCGACGAAACAGCTAGCGGCGGGCCTGTCCCCAATGCCCTAGCCGAAACGTTGGCCAAGGGAATTTTAGTTTTTCTTGTTTCTGAACCCACACCCATAAAAAGCCAATTTCAAAATTATTTGAGAGTTGCAAGGAATACCTAAGAACAGGAAAAAGGTAGGAAATTAGCTTTTATTTAAAATCTAAATTCTCAGAAATGTTAAGGAACTAGGTAAATAAAACTTTAATAACAAAACTAAATTTAACTCATAAGCAAAACGCTAAAGTATAACTTCAGAGTTTTTTTCGAAATGAAAATTCAACATTAACCTAAAAATAGCAAAAACATACAACAAATAAATACATAAATAAATAACCTAATTAAAACCTAATAATTTTTAAATTGGCTTTTTATGGGTGCGGGTTAAGAAACTAGAGAAACTATGATTGCCTTGGCCAACGTTTCGGAAAATCTAGAACTTTGTGGGTACAGGCTGTCCCAAATTCGAGCCTCATCATTGGGATCTCGGAAACTAGAAGAGATACGAGGTCGGTTAAATGGAGGCAAAGTTGCGCAATTTGATGCTGATCGAAATGCCACCTTACAAGTTTTGAAAATTCCGAATACTTCCGAAGATTTTTGGAAAAAAACGAATATTTGCGATTTAATTTTTATTTTTTTACGACTCTATGTGAATAGATATAACAAAATAAATTTCACATTCTCGTTGCTACTTTTTCTGTTCTACAAGGTGGTGTTATCAGATTTTCAAACCGACGTTTCGTATTTGAGCTGTCATCATTAACTTTGTTTTTTTAAATACGGTCCTGGATTTTTTATTATGGGTTTTAAAAGCTTATAAGCTCTCAAAACCAATAACGTATCGCACTTATTCGAAAAATTTATATTAATGGCATTTTCCATAAGAACTCATGTGTTAGAGAGAGACAGAAGATAGTGGTTCTCTTATATCAGTTTTTAAGAGCTTCTGATGTGCCAGAACGAATGATATATTGCACTTTTTCGAAAACAATCAGTTCCTGTTAAGATCTCACCAAAAATCTGTTTTCTGTCTCTCTCTAACACATGAGTTCTTATGAAAAATTACATTAATATGAATTTTTCGAACAAGTGTGATACATTATTGGTTCTGGGACTTTAGAAGCTCTTAAAATCCGTAATAAAAAACCAGGGCCTTATTTAAAAAAACAAAAATGATGATGGCAGCTCAAAGGCGAAACGTCGGCGTCGGTTTGAAAATCTGATAACACCACCTTGCAGAACAGAAAAAGTAGCGATGAGAATGTGAAATTTATTTTGTTATATCTATTCAAATAGGGTCATAAAAAATTAAAAATGAAATCGCGAATATTCGGTTTTTCCTAAATATCTTCGGAAGTATTCGGAATTTTTTAGCTTTTAATGTGGCATTTTGATCAGCATCAAATTGCGCAACTTTGCCTCTATTTAACCGACCTCGTATCTCTTCTAGTTTCCGAGATCCCAATGACGAGGCTCGAATTTGGGACACCCTGTACATTTTTCAAAACGTTGGCCAAAAAAAACCTATTTTTTTTTTCTTTCTGGAACCATACCGTCAAAAACCAAATTAAAAATTTTTATATTAGGTATTGTTTATCTAGCCCAAACTTACCCATACTTTTATTTCAACATAAAAGTATAAATGTTTCCAATTTAATCGTTCTTCAATGCGTTGAATAAAGACCGATTTATAAATAAAATAATGTATTAGACAGAGATGGGCGATTCATACATTTTAGGGCGAATTTTTCATAAAATTATGATTTTTTTTATTTGCGATACGTCATTGCCTTAGGGAAGCTAATAGGCAACGAAAAACAAAAAAAAATTACAGAACTGTATTTAAAAAAAATAAATTGATGATGGTTGCTAGAAGACGAAACGTCGGCTATTAAATTTAACAATGCCGTCTTGTAGAGGGGAAAAAGTGGCAATAAAAAATTGTTATTTACTTTAAAATATTTTTTCAAATAACGCCAGAAAAAAATAAAAACGATTTTGGAAATTTTCGTTTTTTTCCGGATACCTCCGGAAGTGTTCGGAATTTTTCAAATTCAGTTGGACATCAAATTGCTCAACTTTCCCTTCATTTAAGCATACATTCTCGTATCTCTTACGGTTCTCGAGATACCCATGCATGTACTCAAATTTGTAGCACCCTGTATAATATACGTACGTACATTTCTAGAGGTATATAACTAAGATTTGGCAGATAGCATGCTCTGACCGTGATCTAGTAAATGGCTAAAACACATTTTAGCAAAATTTACAGGGTGTTACTTTGTTCGGGATCGTGATTCTTTATCCCCAGAATTTTTTTACTACGACACAAGGTCACGACCCGAAAAAAAGGACAATCTTAAAGATTTTGCTAAAATGTATTATGACCGTTTACTAGATATTGGTCACAGTATACTGAGAATTTCATATCTTTAGATTTCTATAGAAATGCATGAAAAACGCCATGCGCACAAATGTTAATATAAAATTTTAGTCTTAGAATTAGCCGAAAAAATGCACCTTGGTTCTTCTAAGATAATGTTTTTAGTTTGTATACGTACTTATTTTTCCAATATACCAACCAGTTTAATCTATATTCAGTTGTTTTTTTCCCTATTTAGCAAATAATTTCAATTATTTAGACCATGTGTCTATCTTTTTATTAACATTTTGTGTTTATTATTTTGAGAATTATTGTCTGGTGATAACAAATAAAAAAATAGCAAAATAAGTTTACAATATTTTCCTATTGGAAAAAGTAAATTTTCACCTGTATCTTCTACAGAGTATATATTCAAAGTTTCCGACCTACACTGGAAATGGACTAAGCATTTGGTAAAATGTCCTGGAAATTTAAACACTCCTATGCAGTATAACTACTGGTAAAAATGAATATTAATAGAAACTTTAAGACCATCAATAAAAATAAGCTAATTATTTGGCGAAATCAGTAAAGTTTATTTTCCTAATGCTGTTCATATAACTTAATTTAAATATACTTTGTGCAAATTATCACTTTTTTTCTTGTTAATACGACCCTGTCTACCAATGGTTTATTTTATCCGAAAATGTCGATACGCCTTAATGCGGCCCTGACTAAGATCCCCGAATGGCGTCGTCAAGGTCAAATTTTCGAACTCTAACGGCGAGTCAGCCTGCCGATTGTTTATTATGCCGTGCTTATACCGTTACACCCCCCTCTTTTTTTCAAAAAAAAATTTCTCTTGACCTGAAATTTTTCTTCCCTTTTGTTTAATCCTATTTTCCACGCGTAAACTACTCAGCCGATCATCATGACATTTTGTACAGGTATTTTCAAGAGTATAGTAAAGGACATAGGACACTTTTAGATTTTGCCCGCGGCTTCGCTCGGGTTGATTTTAACGGTTAGTTTCAATCCTGATTTCCACGCGTAAACTACTCAACCGATCATCATGAGCATTATAAGATCGTTTACACAAATAGTGCACTATATAAAAATCGGCCTTTCCCATTGGTCGATCCGCATGGCCCTCCGCTCGCTTCGCTCGCTACGGGGGCTCAAGAAAAGGAAACTAACCAGGTGCTAACCCAATCTAACCCAAGACATACCCAAAATCAAGAAAAAAAGCTGTTTAGAAACATAATCTTTAAAAAAAAAATAAAAAAAGCAACGGGGTTCGAACCCGCGTTTTCCAGGTGAGACCCAACGATCTAAACCTCTACACCACTAGAGCTCTTGATAGAAATCGATTGCATCACGCAGACATATCGTAATACGAGATGGATCGACCAATAGGAGAGGTCGATTTTTACATAGTGCACTATTTGTGTAAAGGATCTTTAAATGCTCATCATGACATTTTGTACAGATATTTTCAAGATTATAGTAAAGAACATATGATACTTTTAGATTTTGCCCGCGGCTTCGCTCGAGTTGATTTTAACGGTTAGTTTTAATCCTATTTTCCACGCGTAAGCTACTAAGCCGATCATCATAACATTTTGTACAGATATTTTCAAGAGTATAGTAAAGGACATAGGATACTTTTAGTTTTTACCCACGGTTTCACTCATGTTGATTTTTACGGTTAGTTTTAATCCTATTTTCCACGTGTAAGCTACTAAACCGATCATCATGACATTTTGTACAGATATTTTCAAGAGTATACTAAAGGATATAGGAAACTTTTAGCTTTTGCCCGCGGCTTCGCTGGTATTGATTTTTACGGTTAGTTTTAATCCCATTTTCCAGGCGTAAACTACTCAACCGATCATCATGACATTTTGTACAGATATTTTCAAGAGTATAGTTAAGGACATAGGAGACTTTTAGTTTGTACCCAAGCCTTCGCTCGCGTTGATTTTTACGGTTAGTTTTAATCCTATTTTCCACGCGTAAACTACTAAACCGATCATCATGACATTTTGTACAGGTATTTTCAAGAGTATAGTAAAGGACATAGGACACTTTCAGATTTTACCTGCGGCTTCGCTCGAGTTGATTTTTACGGTTAGTTTCAATCCTGATTTCCACGCGTAAACTACTCAACCGATCATCATGACATTTTGTACAGATATTTTCAAGAGTATAGTAAAGGACATAGGAGACTTGTAGCTTGCACCCAAGGCTTCGCTCGCGTTGATTTTTACGGTTAGTTTTAATACAATTTTCCACGCGTAAACTACTCAACCGATCATCATGACATTTTGTACAGATATTTTCAAGAGTATAGAAAAGGATATAGGACACTTTTAGCTTTTACTCGCGGCTTCGCTAGTATTGATTTTTAAGGTTAGTTATAATCCCCCCGCTCGTCATGACATTTTGTACAGATATTTCCAAGAGTATAGTAAAGGACATAGGACACTTTTAGTTTTTACCCGCGGCTTCGCTCGCGTTGATTTTTACGGATAGTTTTAATCCTATTTTTTACGCGTAAACTACTCAACCGATCATCATGACATTTTGTACAGATATTTTCGAGAGTATAGCAAATGACATAGGACACTTTCAGCTTTTACCCGCGGCTTCGTTCGCGTTGATTTTTACGGTTAGATTTAATCCTATTTTCCACGCGTAAAGTACTAAGCCGATCATCATGACATTTTGTACAGCTATTTTCAAGATTATAGTAAAGGACATAGGAGACTTTTAGTTTTTACCCGCTGCATCGCTTGCGTTGATTTTTACGGTTAGTTTTAATCCTATTTTCCAGGCGTAAACTACTAAGCTGTTCATCATGACATTTTGTACAGATATTTTCAAGAGGAGACTTTTAGTTTTTACCCGCTGCATCGCTCGCGTTGATTTTTACGGTTAGTTTTAATACAATTTTCCACGCGTAAACTACTTAACCGATCATCATGACATTTTGTACAGATATTTTCAAGAGTATAGTAAAGGACATAGGATACTTTTAGCTTTTACCCACGGCTTCACTCATGTTGATTTTTAGGGTTAGTTTTAAGCCTATTTTCCACGCGTAAACTACTCAACCGATCCTCTTGACTGTTTGTACAGATATTTTCAAGTGTATAGTAAAGGATATAGGATACTTTTAGTTTTAACCCGCTGCTTCGCTCGCTTTGATTTTTACGGTTAGTTTTAATCTAATCTTCCACGCGTAAACTACTTAACCGGTCATCATGACATTGTGTACAGATATTTTCAAGAGTATAGTAAAGGACATACGATACTTTTAGTTTTTACCCGTGGCTTCGCTCGAATTGATTTTTAAGGTTAGTTTTAATCCTATTTTTCTTGCGCATACTACTCAACCGATCGTCATGACATTTTGTACAGATATTTTTAAGAGTATAGAAAATGATATAGGACACTTTTAGCTTTTACCCGCGGCTTCGCTCGTATTGATTTTTAAGGTTAGTTTTAATCCCCCCCGCTCATCATGACATTTTGTACAGATATTTCCAAGAGTATAGTAAAGGACATAGGACACTTTTAGTTTTTACCGCGGCTTCGCTCGCGTTGATTTTTACGGATAGTTTTAATCCTATTTTTTACGCGTAAGCTACTCAACCGATCAACATGACATTTTGTACAGATATTTTCAAGAGTATAGCAAATGACATAGGACACTTTCAGCTTTTACCCGCAGCTTCGTTCGCGTTGATTTTTAGGGTTAGTTTTAATCCTATTTTCCACGCGTAAAGTACTAAGCCGATCATCATGACATTTTGTACAGATATTTTCAAGAGGAGACTTTTAGTTTTTACCCGCTACATCGCTCGCGTTAATTTTTTTACTACTTTAATACGTATATCTTTCAACTTTATGTATATATTTTTCTACTTTTATGTATATTAGAAATATTAGAATTTTAATTATTCTTTGCATTTGGGCTGGCCAGCCAAGCAAAGAAAAAGAAAAAAAAAGAGAGAGTTTATATCATATAAATATAAATAATAATATAACAATAATAATATATAAATATTTTAGCAGTCAAAAGAAAAAATATCCAGCAGACTGAGTAAAAATATTCATTATTATTGAAATTTAAAAGAAAAACATGCAATGTTGGTATTTTACCAGTCAAGCAATTAGATACATAACAGCAAGATATATAAACACTCCAACGTTTCATTCATCATTGTTATTATTATGTAATCGCATAAAATTACATATAACATTGTATAGTTTAGCTTTTAGATGCTCCAAAATGTAATGTATTAATTAGGTTTATTCGAATGTCCCCGTTTTTGCAACAACAAAAACGATGACCATTCACAAAAGAGGGGAGATGTAGTGTATCAAGAGACACTCGGTATTTGACAAATTAGATCTTTAAAACATCCCGACTAGCTCGAGGGCTAGACGAAGGTTATTTCCATTACGCAGTATACGTAGTGTTATTGTTTCGTATGAAGAACGCGATACCTGACACGGTCGGCAAGTAGGGTTGCCAGGTGTCCTCCTTTCGGGAGGACAGTCCTTCTTTAAAACGGCAAGTCCTCCTTTCTGCCTTGTCACCGAAATGTCCTCCTTTTCCACTATTATCATATTATTGCAAAAAATATAAAAAGTAATAATAAAATAGCAAATCAATCTCAAACCATGTTACCACTGCTAAAAGATATTTCGTGTTCAAATAGTAGTTCCATAGTACCAACATTTGAAATTTGGCACAGCGGCCTCTGAGTGGCGTCAAATAATATTCGATGGAGTACATGTTTCTATTCTATTATATACTTAGATCTCTTACACTTCGGGTTTATATTAGACGGTTTCGGTTAGTTGTTTATAGATTTCACGCCTTATATGCCAGTTATAAATTTTAATAAAGGGGTATTTTTGAAATTTCAGTTTTCGCCGAACAAAAAATGCCATAAAACCCCAACCGCGGCCAAATTTGATACAAATGTTTTTCAAATTTAAGTTTGTGCTCCTGCGATAGGGGATGCCAAGCTCGATTTCCACAGAAGCCTAGTTAAAATAGTTATTTTTCTACAGCCGCGCGCAAAATAACTAAATACTAAATTCAAATGAAATCGCAAAATCGACGAATGCCGTGGATCCTTATTTTGCGCTCTAGCGCAAACATGGAAAAGAAAATTCTCACTTTTTCCGTCTAGTGTGCTGAATGAAGCCCGAACATAATATGTCAAAACTGACAGTCATTTGCAAATTCCAGAATAAGTATAGAGAAAAATGTGAATTTAATTTTAAAAAATGCGGCTGTAGAAAAAGTTCTGTGTGTTTTTCGAGCGCAAAGTAAGATTGCCGTTTTCGAAAGATTACTGCGCTCCGCTACGCGTCGCGCAGTAACATTCTTTCTCAAGCGGCAATCCGTTACTTTGCGCTCTAAATACAACTATTGTGTATTTAGCAACAAATACGCCCGTCTTGAAATGGGATATTTTGGGTATCAATTCGGGATTTTTAGAAAAAAGGATATTTTCAAAATTCTATATAGAAAAGGGATATTGCATCCAAAAAGGAATACGTCTGGCAAAGCCTAATCCAACATGTTTTCCCTCGAATTGATCTCCATTTTAAAAGATAACCATCGAGTTAACCTATGTTTTTGTTATTCAAGTAAGTACAGGCGACAAGTATATATTTTATTTTTGAAGTGAACCTTCTTTAGCGAGTGTAGTAAATTCGAAAAAAATTAACACCCCCCCCCCCCCCCCCTTTCAGTCAGGAGGGGGACGAGAAAGAAAAACTTACATAATTAAATTCGGGAGAACGGGTGAAAATTTTTATGGCTCATGGGAGGCTACCTTTGACCATATGGGGGGAACCGAGGACCTAATTTAAGGGGGGTTTTGGGGAAAAAAACCGTTGTTGCATGGTCGATATCTTTCCAACGAAGCCTCGGATCGAAAATCTGACAAGAGATGACCCGGCCTCTATGGAAGAGAATTATATCCCCACCCTCCCCGAATACACAAATTCTTTTGGAAAAAATGTAAAAACTTGAAAAAAACGTAAAATATTGTTCGGAAAGTTAA
The DNA here is from genome assembly GCA_016904865.1 of Pissodes strobi. Lineage (NCBI taxonomy): Eukaryota > Metazoa > Arthropoda > Insecta > Coleoptera > Curculionidae > Pissodes > Pissodes strobi. Next base: position 4,482 of record MU188951.1, on the reverse strand, counting down.
TAAAAGCATCATAAAACGAAATGAGGAAAAAATGTATTAAAAAAAAGTTAGAGAAACGCGGCTTTCGGCGAAAAAAAAGGTCGATAAGTGGACCTATGAGGTCGGAGATGGCAAAAATTAAAATAAAAAAATGCTTAATGAAAAAAAGCAAAAAAAAGTGTCGAAACCTGGGGCAAAAGTTGAAGAAAAAAAGCTTTAAAAAAACTCCAGTCCTAGTATCTCTTTCAGAAGTTTCCCTTCAGTTGTGTGCTTATAAAGCACATAATTTTTTTTGATAAATTACCTAAAAAACCGCGGTAATGATTATTAAAAAATTTAAGCAGTTGGGTGGATAGCTCCTCACCATTTTTCAAAGCCGCGAGCCACCCTTGGAAAAGACCTCCCTTGGCTCGTGGAAAACTTGGCAACCCTATCGGCAAGGCTAAGGTTAAAACCTTGTTTAGTCAACCTCGTCAGTGCAATGTTTTGATACACGACCGAGCCGTGAACCTATATCTACCAATATAGGATATATAGAGAGAGAATACAAGACAGAGTAACATTGTTACGTGTACGTAGATTATACATCATGTAGCTTTACCATCTGATGTATTATAGTAAAAGTTAATACAGAACTCTACAGTTACCTGGAGTATTTATTCGATAGTATAAAAGGAGTTCTACAGGCGCAACGAACAAAAACTGACCCAAGGCATGCCCAAAATCAAGAAAAAAACTTTTTACAAATATAAATAACCTCAAGAAAATAAAAAATAGAATTAAAACTAACCGTAAAAATCAACGCGAGCGATGCCACGGGTAAAAGCTAAAAGTGTCCTATGTCCTTTACCATACTCTTGAAAATATCTGTACAAAATTTCATGATGATCGGTAGTAGCAGTAGAAACAAACAGATTCGCATTTATAATATTAGTTAGGATTCTTTAATAATACTATCTGGCAGCTTCAATCGGAGTGTATTAATTCACTGCACAAAGTCGACACAAAAATCTAATGCCTCCAGGAATAAGATCAACCTATGGACACAGTTTATTCACTAACAGCTAGTCATCTTGGGCCGGCATGCTTTGATTTGGGAAAGTCAATAATCAAATTTTGCAAATTTTAGAAGAGGGCCTTGGCTCAATATTCTCTC
>MU188950.1:46586-56716 GCA_016904865.1 Pissodes strobi | reverse complement strand
AGACTTTGATCTCCAGTGCGAACTACCGAAAGGGAAAAGCCCCTCTGGCAGATCAAAGCTCTCATTTTAAAAAAGACCTATCAGTGCGAACTACCGAAAGGGAAAAGCCCCTCTGATCAGGCACGTTTAAAAAAGACCTATCAGTGCGAACTACCGAAAGGGAAAAGCCCCTCTGATCAGGCACGCCTTAAAAGTGAATCAGTGAAAATTAATAACGCCATAAGGCAAAGTGCTATTTAAATTAACTACATATAAAAAGTAAACTACGTAACTAAATATTCAGCCAGACCAAATAATCTATCCGCCCGTCAGTCTAATTGTAACAGCCCTTCAGGCTAGCTCTCCCTCTCTCTCGCTGTTGTTCGTGGTTAACATTTTCGCGAGGAATATCCCAGGGGACTTACGAGATATGCATTCCCGAATATTTTGGTAATACTTACAACCTTCTATACTCAACCTGAAGTTAATAAACCAAGCCTTTTTTACACCGAGTGTTTCTATCCATCTCTCCCAACTACCTATATCTGAGCTCCGTCTTCTGAAAGAGCACAGCGCAACTACTGCAACGAAGTCAGGTCCATAGGCAACAAGCGGTAGGAGCGTATATGTGACAATATTTTAATGTGCTTTTGTGGTGATTTGAACTATAATTTTATTTCCAGATGTAGGGAAGCAGTATATATTGTGGATGCATTTAGCTCATATGGTCTTACACAAGCTTTTTCTGAACCTTCTAGGACTCGGAGCTCATCCTGTACTTTGATAATGCATTTATTAACACTGCACTGCTTTCAACTGAAACCTTTGATTTGGCGTTTTCAGATCATTGTGCTCAAGTTCTAAGTATTGACTTGGGAAACTCAATCACCCCTGATTTAGGCAAATTTTCTATGGTGAGTTCTAGATCTTTTTCTGATGAAAACATACATTTCTTTAACCACTTGCTGTCTAAAGAAAATTGGCTGTCAGACCTTGAGATGCTGGATTTAGAAAGTAAATTTTCTTACTTTTTTTGACACTTTCTCCAGTTTGTTTAATAGGAGCTTTCCTTATATAAACAAACACAAGCCCAACCACAGAAAGTCTAATAAAAACAGTCCACTGATATTAAAAAAGAGCATGTAATACTCAATTTACAATACTTCATTTCTATCACAACTAGAAAAAGTTGGATAATACACAAAATTTATTTCGTAAACAATTTATGACTCTGAGAGAAAGATTTTCATGCGACCATAACAATTATTAAAATCATAGTTACTTACATATCCAGTTCAGTTTTAATATTATTGATTTCTTTATTAATGGTAGCATGTTCATCTAAATCACTGTCAGCTCCATTTGGAGATCCCCTAAAAGTATTAAACTCTACTTAAATTTTTTTCAGATAGAATAATCATAATCAAGAAAATTCACTGAACCTAAAACTAAATTATTTTGCTAACTAGGGACAGAATGACAGTTGACCATCCTCCGCCGCGGTTAAGGTTGCGTGTGGCAATTTGTTTTACAATTTCATTTTCCGAGACAGGTTTTAAGTACAGGGTGTAACAGCCTTAGTTGGCCAGTGTAAAATATTTTAAATTTCAAACTAAAGATGCTATATTCTGTGGTAAGAGTTATTAAGAGGTCAATACTCTTCGGTTAATTAATTCTAAATTTATTGAATCGATAATTGTAGGATAATGTGCGGAGTCCACGGTTATTTTGATAATAGACGGAGACATGTTCTAGAGACTTCCCCTGGATTCTCGGTTCCTTGTAAAAGTTTCAGTTGGTTGTTGTGACATCAGAGACTCTTCAACCAAACCTCCTGCCATCCCATTGATAACAGAATCGGAAACCCTCAAAACACCCACAGGCCGCTCCTCAACAGTCATCACTAACCCAGATTCATGGACCATGACGTTCAAAATATCCTCCTGGATGCGGATTTCACTGCATATATGTGAAAGAAGCTTATTCCCAAAGGTGTGCATATATTTTTTAATTGTGAGATTAATGTCATATATAAAGTCATTAAGTTCTATATCGAGATATTCATTATTAGCTTACATTAAATTAGTTAGGAGAAAAGAATACTTGTAAATACAATAAATGCTGTTGCATTTATCAGTAGGCAAGGATTTGTGGCATATTCTTTTGCATTAAAGCCAATAAATGAGAGAGTAGTCATCCACATACAAAGCATGAAATGATTAAATATCTTAGTTTTTTTGCAAAACAAGTAAATACTTACTTAATAAGATTATAATCATTTTCTTCTTTAATCCAAGATACATCAAGTTGATCAAACTCCGAATAATTCTCTTCTTTAACTACATTCGGCAACCTTTCCAGAATTATTGGCTTGCCCTTATTATTTTCCAGATTGCTAGACATAATGTATCACAGTGGAGATACTAGTTGCCTTTATTTGGTAGAAATATTTAAGCTAGTTATGCATATGCCTACTTCTTGGGCAAGAAATTTTACCAAATTCTCTCTTTCTTTAGGTTGTGCTGGCAATAACCTGGTCTCTGGAGGTTAACTCTCCAAGATCAAAAGTATTGTGTTTGTCTAGTTGATGCGTGCTGCAACGTTAGATGCAAGCAATAATGAAAATGGATTCATATTCATATTTTTAAAATATTTCGTTACATTTACAGTAGTCTCAGTTGTATCACAAACAATAAAATAAACCACTAGAGACAAGAGGTCACATATCATTCATATATAAACGAAAAATGATACCATTTACGTAAAATAGCAACAAACTTCCCTCGTCAAAGGAAACAAACAAACAACCAACAACAAAACAACAACAAACTGTCAAACATCAGGTTATGTTGACTAGGATACTTGGCGTCTTCTCTCTTCTAGGTTGATGCTGGACTGACCCACTTAGAGATAGACCTAGCACGATACCTAATGAGGCTTCAGTTTACCCAAGAATCGTAGAATCTTGTTGCAGTTTACCGATGTCTTTGCGGTGTAATAAATTGTCTGGTAGTGCTTTGGTCGTTTAGTGGTTAGATGCGAGGCCTGTGATACGGCGATTCAATTCCTGTCGCTTTTTTTCTTATATTTTTTTAAGGTTCTATTTGGAAAATGTATTTTCTCTTGATTTTAGACATGTTTTGGATTAGTTTTGGTTAGCTCCTGATCTTTAGGCCACTGTAGCGAGCGAAGCGAGCGGAGGGTCAGGCGTGAAGTGAAATTACTGCTGCTCTCCGATCGGATTTAAGTACAAATGCTACCTGTACATAATTGTTTCTGTGGATCGTTGGAAAAAATGTAAGATTGGGTTGTCGTACATTTTGGGGATGCCTTGGGTTAGTTCCTGTTCGTTGAGCCACGAGCGGGGGGCGATGCGTGAAGTAAAATATTAATTGAACGATAAAAAACAATTGGGTTAAGAGCCGTATTATGGTGGATATACAGCAGCTTGCATGTGTCCGCGAATATATTCCATCCATAAACCACCCTTCACAACATATTAAAACGATAATAACGTTGGAACTGCGGGTTTGAAACTTGAACGGTACGGCTACAATCTACAATCTAGTGTTAGTCCCCGTAGCGAGCGAAGCGAGCGGTATGCCATGCGTGAAATGAAATGTTAGTTTAATGATAAAAAAAATGGGTTAAGAGTCGTATTATAGTGGATATACAGCAGCTTGTATGTGTTTCCGCGAATATATTTCGTCCATAATCCACCATTCACAACATATTACAACAATAATAACGTTGGCGTTGTTACGCAAATACGCACGCGCAACATTATGTTCGAATGACGGAATCTTGCACGGTCCGGCAAGATGCAAGTGATTCAAGATCCTTTTGACCGTTGAGTCGTTAAGTGTGTGAAAAAAAAGGAAAGTAAACTGTAAATTTTTTATGAGTAGAAACATTTGCGCAACTCGCAACGTACTTATGTCGTTGATAAAGTTAGCAAGAGGTTGATATTACTGGATATATCGTACGACAACCCAATCTTACAGCTTTTTCAACAATTCACATAAACAATTATTTACAGGTAGTATCTGTACTTAAATCCGATTGGGGAGCAGCAATAAGATTCCCGTTCCTGTTCCTATTTCGTCCGTTTGTTTGGGCTGTGGGCTTCGCTGTTATGCATTCACCCTGTTCCTATTTGTGCTATGTGCTATGGCTGTGCTCTCAAATGAGGCAATTCGCTAGCACACCTCTCTTCCGGCGCTTAGACAGAGGCAGAGCTACCATTCTGCTTGGGTTACACGCTGTTCCAGTTTGAAGGGCCTTGTATTTACGGTGGGAACTTCCAGTATGACGGGTCTGAGCCCCTGCCGGCTCCCGACTCTTGCACAGAAAATAAATCTATGAAAGGCACGACTTAGTGTTCTAATGCAAGGAGGTTTCACGCACTGTAGGTATAACCGTTTCCGTCAGAGACTCCAAAGTCCGAATCCCCGCAGGAAATACCCCCAACCGCGGCACGACTTTCAAGCCCCCTACAACGAACATGTTTTCTAAGCAAACGCTTTCAGTACCCGTGCCGAATTTTGTAATCCGTTTCCAACGTGTTCGTAGGTAGGATCCGAAGGCATTTTCGCCGATCCTAATGGGTTCAGTAATTATGCGAATTTGATTCGTTATTTGCTTGCGTTCGCGCCATGTCTTCGTGATGCAACCTGTTTGACGCAAGAATTCTAGTGGTCGAGGGATTTAGATGGTTCGGTCTGAACCCGGCGCCCCGGGTTCGAACCCCGTTGCTTTTTTTTTGTTTTTTTTTCTTGATTTTGGGTTTGTCTTGGGTTAATTTTGCTTAGAACTTAGTTACTTAGTTAGTTCCTTTTTCGTGGGTCCCCGTAGCGAGCGGAGGACCATGCGAAAAGTTAAATATATATATATTTTTAATTGTGTTTCTAAACAATTTTTTTCTTGATTTTGGGCATGTCTTGGGTTAGTTTTGGTTAAAACTTGGTTAGTTTTCTTTTCTTGAGCCCCCGTAGGGAGTGAAGCGAGCGGAGGGCCATGCGAAAAGTGAAATATTAGAATAAGTGATCTCTAGACGCTTGGTGCGAAATTCTTAGCCAATCAAATTCGCATAAGTACTGAACCCATTAGGATCGGCGAAAATGAGACCGGAAGTGCAGCAGTAAGATATTCAATTGGCTAGTTTCACTTCCGGTTTTGCCGCCGAGGGACCAACACGTTGGAAACGGATTACAGAATTCGGCACGGGTAGTGAAAGCGTTTGCTTAGAAAACGTGTTGTAATCCCTCTTTGGGAGGCTGGAACGTCGAGCCGTCTGGAAGGTGTAAGGGGTGGGACGCGTAGTGGAGGGTGATTCCTACTAGGACTCCAAGTTTTGTCCTTGTGCGCGGTAGCGTGGCCTGAGGGCGGTCGTAGTTTTTTTCCTGCGGGGATTTGGACTTTGGAGTCTCTGACAGAAACGGTTATACCGACAGTGCGCAAAACCTCCTTGCATTAGAACACTCAGTCGTGCCTTTCATAGATTTATTTTGTGTGCAAGAATCGGTAGCCACCAGGGGCTCAGGCCCATCTTTCTGGAGGTTCCCCCAGTAAATACAAGGCCCCTCAAACTGGAACAACGTGTAACGCAAGCACAAGGGTAGCTGTGTCTCTGCCTAAGCGCCGGACGAGGGGTGTGCTGGCTGGCGAATTGCCTCATATGAGAGCAGAGCCATAGTGTCTTCCGAAAGGGGGCACAAATTATACCATACCATACAATTGGCTAGTTTTTGAAAGCGCCACTTGTGTCGCTGTAATCACGGCCGGAACTGCGAGTTCCATGGTTGAACTCTGCGGCTAGATGCTAATAGAACACACCAAAATTATCCCAAAGCATGCTCAAAATCAGGAAAAAAAATTAAAAAATTCAGTACGACAATCTAATCTTACACCGCATTATATCAAAAGAATATATAACCCGCATGCGCAACATTATGTTCGAATGAAGGAATCCTGCACGGTCTGGTTAGATGCAAGTGGAATAAGCCCAGCATCCACGAAGAAGAGAAATAATTGTTTCGAGTTTCAGTCTCCCAGTCACCATAACCTCAAGTTTGACAGTTTGTTTTTGTTGTTTGTTTCTATTTTATTTAAATGGTATTTGAACTCTTGTCGCTGGTGGTTTATTTTATTGTTTGAGATGCTACTGATACTACTGTAAATGTAACGAAATATTTAAAAAATACGTTGCAGCACGCCTCAGGTAGACAAACACAATACTTTTCTCCAGAGTCCAGATTATTGGCAGCAGAACCTAAAGAAAGAGAATTTGGTAAAATTTCTTGCGCAAGAAGTAGGCATGTGTATAACTAGCTTAAATATTTCTACCAAATAAAGGGAACTGGATATTTTCTCCACTGTGATACATTATGTCCAACAATTTGGGAAATAATAAGGGCAAGCCAATAATTCTGGAAAGGTTGCCGAATGCAGTTAAAGAGGAGAATTATTCGGAGTTTGATCAATTTGATGCATCTTGGATTAAAGAAGAAAATGATTATAAACTTAAGTAAGTAATTGTTTTCCGAAAATGCTAAGATATTTAATAATTTCATGTTTTGTATGTGGATAACTGCTCCCTCATTTATTGGCTTTAATGCAAAAAGAATATGTCACAAATATTTGCCTACTGAAGAGCAAGGGCAACAGCATTTGTTGTAAATCCAAGTATTCTTTTCTCCTAACTAATTTAATGTAAGCAAATAATGCATATCTCAATAGAACTGTTCTTAATGACTTTATATATGATATTAATCTCTCAATTAAAAAATATATGCACACCTTTGGGAATAAGGCAACGATTTTAAACCTTGACAACAATACTTATCTTGAAAAAACGGAGCTCGTCTCACATATATGCAGCGAAAAGAATTATTAGATGTATGCTGGGTTTTCCACCAGGTGCTCATTGTCAAAAGGCATTACTAGATCTGGGTCTATTGACTCTTCCATCTCTTTATGTGTACTGAATTATTCTGCACGTTAAACAAAATGAGAGTAACTTTCTTAAAAACTCATATACCTAATTATAACACGAGAACGCAAATCACTTACATCTTTCATATACTCTCATCTGAGCGTTGGTCAAAACTCACCTACATTTCGGGGAATTATCTTATATAATAAATTTTTGCGACTTATTGGTGATAACATTGTTTCTTTTAAGATTTTTTTGTATAATTTCTTGATAGGCCAACCTTTTTATGATGTAAATGAGTACTTAGCATTTATTTATTTATTTAGCCAAGGACTAATTATACAAATCAATACAAATGTACAAAGTATTACCTTAAAAAAATACAACTTATGCTTATAAAAATACAACTTATCAGTTCAGTAATTCAGTTTCCCAGCAGCAAGAATCTTTTATATATTAAACTTGATGAAGTGGTATGTGATGATTCTCGTCAAAGCAGCCTTAATCCTACTCAAGTGGTTGCCTCAAGTGGTAATAGTTCTCTAACCTGTGATGTTCCGGTCGAAAACGATTTTAGCTTTGACTTACCTTTGTCCTCCCCTAATGATGTACTTTCCTTCAACTCAAGTTCAACTAATGCTACGGGCCAAAATTTTCGACAGGAACTTGCAGAGATGGTTGCCACTTAAACAATGTTTTCTCGGTGTTCTATCAAAACTGCAGAGGCATAAAAACCAAATTAAATAAACTTAAATGTAATATGCTTCTTAACGATTATGAATTAATTGCATTATCTGAGACCTGGCTGAACGAAACGATTGAGACCGCAGAGTTTGCCTTTAGCAACAGGCTCGTTTTTAGAAAAGATAGGAGTAGGTTGTTGACTGATAAATCTCAAGGAGGTGGTGTGTTGCTTGCGATTAGGGATTGTTTTATTGCCACTGAACTGAAGATTTTTGATGCTGATCAGGAAGCGCTGTGTATTAGAATAGCATTTGGCGCGTCTACTTATTTGTATGTCATTGTAATTTACTTTGTCCCTAATAGTACTAGTGATGTGTATGAAAGGTTTTTTGAGAAAATTGAGGCTAATCTAGTAGGTAGGAAGAATTCAGAGTTTACTATTATTGGCGACTTTAACATTCCTTCCTATGTTAATCCTATGTCCTGTAACGATTGCTTAAACTCTCTTCATTCCTTTGTTTCTTTTAACAGTTTATTTCAAGCGAATTTTGTCAAAAACTTTAATAATGTACTTCTTGACCTCGTTATTTCATCCTTTGACGACGTTCAGGTGGATGGAGTAGAGGATTCCCTGGTTCCTATTGACAGGCACCATCCATGTTTAAGTGTTTGCTTTAAGCCTAAAGAACGCCCAAGATTCTGCAAGGTTGAGCCAAGTACTAAATTTAATTTTAAAAAAGCTAATTTCTTATTATTGTGTAATCTGTTTGCCGCACAGAACTGGGATCTCCTCCATTCTTGTTCGGATGTGAATATGGCTATGGAAGTCTTTTATTCTACTTGTACAGACATTTTTGATAAATCCGTTCCTAAGACCACCCAAATAAATAAAAGATATCCAGTATGGTTTACCAAAGAAATTATTAATCTTATCAAGCTTAAATATAAATTTTTCCTTAAAACTAAGAAATACCGGTTGAACTATTGGAAGTGCAGGTACCGTTCCATTAGAGCTGCTGTAAAGATTAAAATTAGGGCTGCCTATGCTGACTATTTGAGGGATATGGAATCTGGTTTGAGGGGGAATCCCAAAATGTTTTGGTCTTTTGTGAAGTCTTTACGTGATTCTGCTGACATTCTAGAGGAAATGACTTTTGAGGACAGAATCTATTCGGGTTCTCAACAGGTTGCAGATGGGTTTGCCAATTTTTTCAAGTCGGTGTATATAAACGACAACGATTTAGACTGTCCACCCACGGAGCCCATGTATTTTTTCTGTGGTCAACTGATTTCTGAGGATGAAATCTTAAAGGCCGTCAGCAGGATTAAGGCGAACAAGGCAATTGGTCCAGATGGCATTCCAGCGTATATCTTAAAAGGTTGTCGTGATTATTTATTGCCACCATTAAAACACGTTTTTAACTTAATCCTCAAAACCGCAACTTATCCAGATAAATGGAAAGTTAGCAAAATTCTTCCTATACACAAATCCGGCTCTAGGCAAGAAATAAAAAATTATCGACCGATTAGTATTATGAGCTCCATTTCTAAGGTCTTTGAGTTGATTATTTTTGAGCGATTATATCATGAAATTTCGGGCCGCATTACTTCATGTCAACACGGGTTTTTACCAAGAAAATCCACTATCACAAATCTCATCTCCTTTTGCCAGTATGTCCACGAAGCTATCAATAAAAGATCTCAGGTTGATGTTATATATACAGACATGGAGAAGGCTTTTGATAGGGTGAGACATTGTATGATTCTAAAATCTTTGACAGACTTAGATGTACCTACATACATTATTAGATTGATTCAGGCATACCTAAGTCATAGATTTCAATATGTGGAAATTAAGGGATCTAGGTCATATATTTTTAAGAGCACCTCTGGGGTTCCTCAGGGTTCCAACCTTGGACCCCTTTTATTTTTGGCAGCCATTAATGGCATAATTCGTAAAATTAAAAAGGCAAAGGGTCTTATACTTGCCGATGATTTCAAGTGTTTTTTGGAGATAGATTCCGTTGAAGATTGTCACATCTTACAAAATGATTTTTGTGAGGTTGCGAACTGGTGTGATATTCACAGTTTTAAGTTAAATGTCAGTAAGTGTGCTTGTATGTCGTTTACACTTAATAATAACCCTATTGTTTTTGATTATCTTTTAAATAATGAGCAACTGCAAAGAGTAACCCAACAAAAGGATTTAGGAGTTATTTTTGACACCAATCTTTCATTTTCTTCCCACATCTTGTCGAAGGTTGAGAGTGCTCAGAAGATTTCTGGATTTGTTGCCAGATCCACCAAGGAGCTTAGCATTGAGGTCAGTTTGCATCTTTTTGATTGCTTGGTGTTGCCAATCTTGGAATATGCCTCCGTCATTTGGTCCCCTCAATATAATGTCTGGATATCACTCATTGAGGGCGTGCAAAGGAGGTTTTTAAAGTGCATGTACTACAGGAAATTTGGTGTTTATCCCCAGAGAGGTTGCGACAATGAACACTTATTGGCGGTGTTTGATAGACTTTCTCTG
>MU188950.1:19697-46576 GCA_016904865.1 Pissodes strobi | reverse complement strand
GTTGCGACAATGAACACTTATTGGCGGTGTTTGATAGACTTTCTCTGACTAAGAGGAGAATTAAAATATTCTTGTGTACTGTTTTTAAAATGTTGAAGAACAAAATTGATTGCCCTGATATTCTTCAAGAATTTCCTTTTGCAATTAACAGATTAAATTCCCGCAACTCAAGAATGTTTTATTTGGCATATCCACGTACTAATCTTTACAAAAATTCGCCAATATATAAACTCTGCTATTATTTTAACTTGTATGCCTCTGATATAGACATTGACTTGACTAGTTTTAATGAATTTAAGAAAATTATTATAAATAAACTAAAATCGACATAGTTACCAGGTAATCCTTTAATATGTTTTATAGGTCTCGTATGTGCGTTCTGAGTGTTTATATAAATCTTATAATCAATTTTGAAATTTTAATGTTTTTTTAAACTGGCATGTAGTCATAGATGTCTTGCTTTAGTGTACATTTTATACTAGTTTTTAGTTTTTACTTAAGGTTTATTGTCTTTTTGGCTTAGTATACTTTATTCATTGTAGATCTCTTTAGTTTTAAGTTGGTATCTGTAATTGGCTCTTGTAGCTGTTGATACTTGTGACAAATAAATAAATAAATAAATAAATAAACTTATGCTTATAAAAAAAAAAAGTTTCAATTCTGCAATATCAATCCTCACTATTTTAACAATCCGATACAACCAATCACTCTCCCAGCATTGTAAATTGTATGTATGTAATCTTAGTATTTTTTAGTTATTAGAAACAGTCTTTAATTTATTGTGTCCTGTAGGGTTTTTAGATAAATTTTATGATTTTTTAACCTAATTTTAAAATAAATGTTGCGTGGTGCACGATACAATAGTGCAATTTTGATTTGATATGATGAATAGACAGTGGAGGTAAGTACTGTGGAGTGTCAATATCTGCAGGCCCACGAAGGCCTGACGACAGTCCTGTCGGTAGCCCAACCCAGCCATTAGCCTTATGCACCTTCTTTGTAATTTAAAGACTTTGATGTCATAAGGGGAATGACCCGATTGAAGAACTGAGTAGCCCATGTTCGAACTAAAGTAGCCATGATATGCTGCTAGTACACTCTTTTTGGAAACACATCTTGAAAGATTTTTTATCAGGTACACTGACTTAGAGAGCCTGCCACAAAGCTGTCAAATATGACACTCTTATGTCATTCCTGAGCTCAGGAAGACATCCAAAAATTTTACCTCATTAGAACAGCACTCCAGCAAGCGATGGTTTAATTTGCTCCTCCTCAGGCTGAAATTTAGCGACTGTGTTTTTTTCCCCATTCAGACACAGTTTATATACAAGAAACCATTTTTTCATGGTCACAGTAGCCTCTTTAATTCCAGACACATCTATTTGGGATGGGTGATAGGTTGTAAAAATAGTGGTGTCATCTGCAAAAAGAATCAGCCCCTCTATTCCCTGTAGGTAGGTAGGCAAGGTCATTCATAAAATTAAGAAATAGGATAGGCCGTAGGACCGATCCTTGGGGAACTCCATGTCTCACCATGCGTGGGGTCGAAATAATACCAATAAAATGGGCTGACTGTGTGCGGTCCGACAGGTATGACGTTATTAATTGAATACTCTCTGCCTGAAAACCATAATGGGGTAGTTTGGAAAGAAGGATATTATGTGAGATGCAATCAAAAGTTTTGGTCAAGTTCAGATATGAAGCGTAGGTATCAAGTCCCTAGCCCCTCCTTGAAAACCCCCCAAAACACGTCTCACAAGACAGTCAATGGCTAGGGTAGTACTCCTTTTGCTTCTAAAACCAAACTGATTTTGAAAGAAGAGATTGTTTTGTTGAAAATGTGTACTTATTTGTTGTTTCAAGGCCGATTCAAATTTTTTTTATAAAATTGGTAGGGGGAAATAGGTCGAATTTGAGCATTCCTCATTGGATCCTTTGTTTTTATAAATAGGTACAATTTTGGCTGTTTTCAGTACCTGAGGAAATACATTACAGTCAATAGCCTGGTTTATAAGCTTTGTCAAAGGGAACAAGATGAGATTTTTCAGAATTTTTATTATTTTTGCATTGATGTCTGGAATCTGGAAATGAAAATGGTGAGAGGGTGGCCTTGAAAGGCCGCGGCACTTAGGCCCCATTGGACCTCCTGTGCGTCCTCTCCAGATCAACCAATCCATCTACGCCATCGTCCAGCCTAGTGTTGTAAAAAAGGCGGCGATGTTGCCCGAGGAGGCTGTTCTAAGAAAAGCCATGGTTGGCCATCGTTCTCCCAACATGGATTCCCTTAGTTCCGAAACAGCGTCGCAATCGCAGAGCAGATGCTCTACTGTTTCGTCCTCCTGTTCACAGCCTCTGCATATAGGTGTCTCGCATAATCTCATTGTGTGGAGATGTTTCCTTAGCTGGCAGTGTCCAGTCAGAATCCCCACCATGAGTCGTAGGGTCTTCCTTGACATATCCAGGTATGCTTTTGCTGCAGACTCATTAGGGTAGCTTAAAAACTCCCTGGCCAGTCGACAGTTAGTTGTTTCGTCCCATCTTGCCCTAAAGTCTTCATGGGTGATCTTTTTTATTATATGTATCGTCGTCGCGACAGGTAGGTTTGAAGGGCCGGCTCCGATAATGTTTGAACCGGCTGCCTTTCTAGCCAATTTGTCCGCGGATTTGTTACCTTCGCACTGTGCATGTCCTTTAACCCAGCACACAGAAATTCTGTTTTTGCGGGCAGCATCCTCCAGTGAATTATGGCATTCTAGTACTGACCTGGCTGTAAGTTTACAACTTTTCAAGGCCAGTAGTGCTTGTCTACTATCCGTGTAGATTTTAATAGTCTTGTTCTCAGTATTCCTGCGAACAATCTCTTTTGCGGCTATGGATATTGCAGCAAGTTCAGACTGAACTATGCTTGCGTGTCCCTCCATAGGCCATTTAAGTTCAATTCGCAAGGTTCGGGAGGAAATTCCACAGCCTGCTCCTTCCTTGGTTTTTGAGCCATCCACGAAAATGTTAACCGCACCTTCGGTTATAGGCTCAAATGGTTTTATTTGTACATCATATAGTCTGTCGAAGACAAACTTGGGAGGTATGCTATCTGCACTTACCTGCAGTAGTGGCAGTCTTACGACTGTCCCTTCCCATAGGTGGCGTCTAGTCTCTCCACAATCTATGCTAGGTTGCACACCAACGACTTTGAGCCTTAGCAATGCAGTCAGAGCCACCACCCTTAGATAAATATCTAGGGGAGGCAGACACAACATTCATGGCTCTGGTTGGGGTTGTTCTCATAGCTCCCCTTACAGTTAGGCAGGCAGTTCTCTGTACCTGACTGAGCTTAAGTATTGCCGTTTTTTGTTGACTCTTGGGCAACCAAACTACGGCTCCATAGGCAATCATAGGTCTTATGATGGCAGTATAGATCCACATTACGACCCTGGGTTTCATCCCCCAGGTTTTACCCACGGTCCTGCGGCACTGTTCATAAGAGATGTATGCCTTCTTTAGTCTTCGTTCTAAGTGAAGATTCCAGGTTAATTTAGCATCGAAGGTGACCCCAAGATATTTTACCTCAGATGCAAAATTTAGTTGTGTGTTTAGGAGGGTCGGAGGTCGCAGTGGCTCCATCCTCCTTTTTCTGGTGAAGAGCACCATCTCCGTCTTCCTGGGGTTTACAGACAGGGAGTGCTCCCTGCACCACTTTTCGACTAAGCGAAGGGCACTCTGCATTCGATTGCACAGAACTCCTTCAAACTTTCCGTTGAACAGTATCGTAAGATCGTCTGCATATGCATTGGTGTAGAATCCATCTGAGTTGAGGCGATGCAAGAGGCTGTCGAGAACAAGGTTCCATAGCAGTGGCGACAGAACGCCTCCCTGCGGGCAGCCTCTGGCAACGATGCCTCTCACTACAGTATCTTCCACCTTTATTTGCACGCGTCTCTTCGAGAGCATGTTAAAAATCCAGCCACGGATAGCAGGAGGGATGCCCCTGTTTGTTAAGGCAGCATTGATTTTTCCAAAGGTGGTTTTATCAAACGCACCTTCAATATCAATAAATACACCTAAGGTGGACTCATTATTGTCCAGCGATCTCTCTATCCGGCTCAGTGCTGAATGCAAGGCCGTGTCGGTCGATCTTCCCGTAGTGTACGCATGTTGGTTGGGATGCAGCGGTCGGTTGACCAGTACGCAGTCCTTCAAATATCGCTCACACAGCCTCTCCAGAGTTTTTAGCACAAAGGATGTTAGGCTGATTGGTCGATAGGCTTTGGGGACAGTGTAATCCATCCTTCCTGCTTTTGGTATGAACACCACTCTTACTTCTCTCCATGCCTTCGGGATGTAGCGCAGCGCTAGGCATGCCCAGAACACCTTTACCAAGTGCGGCAGTAACTCGTCCAGTAGTAGAGCTGGACGGATGCCGTCAGTACCTGGCGATTTGAAGGGTGAGAAGCTTAGTACTGCCCATCGTATTTTGTCTTCACTAACTATTTGGTTGGCACTTTGCCAGTCCAGATCAGTAGGTTGAAGGTTTGTCTCGTCTGGCCAGTTCCTGTCGTCTGTTACCGACGAACCAGAGAAATGGGTCTGCATAAGCAGTTCAAGACTCTCTTATAGGTTAGCGGTCTTAGTGCCGTCCTCCCTTGTTAGTAGACCTAGGTCGCGATCTTTGTCTTTTGCGAGGACCTTATAGAGCCGTGCAGTCTGCGAGTGATCTTCGATCTCCTCATAGTAGACCCTTCAGGCCTCCCTCTGTTTTTTCCTTACTAGTTTTTTAAACTCCCGCAGATTGGTGCTGTATTGCTCCCAGTCGGCTTGAGTTCTAGTTCTTTTTGATTTGTTGAAAGATTTTCTCGCTGTCCTCTTGAGTTCTCCCAGCTCTTTGTTCCACCATTTTGTGGCTTCCCCTGGCTGTTGTTGTGGTGCCTCAAGAGGGCAAGATTTTTCAAAGGCTTTAGTTATGGCGGTCTGTAGGCCTAGCATGCGACTTTCCAGGCCGTCATTGTCTTTAGGCGTATTCCCCTCCACTTCCCGTAGGTTCTCCCGAAGCCGGATGAGGAACCGAGCTCGATCCGTCCTTCGGGGATCCCTAAAAAGCTTCCTGGGCGCCTTTATTGAGCTAAGCTCAAATGTTAACCAGCGATGATCTGACATGGTGACCTTGTCAGAGACATGCCAGTTTATGACTAATTGAGATATGCCCGCCGAGGCAAGTGTTATATCAATTATGGTTTGACTCCTGGAGCATTGATGTCATAGCAGTCCTTGCTTTTGCTTGGTTTTATTTCATCAGAAGCTTAATTTCTTGCTTAATTTAATTTTAAGTATTGTGTAAGTAGAGTTTAATATTTTTAGGGGATCTCTAAATGGAGGTGACAGTGATTTAGATGAACATGATACCATTAAAAAAGAAATCAATATTATTAAAACTGAACTGGATATGTAAGTAACTATGATTTTAATAATTGTTATGGTCGCATGAAAATCCTTCTCTCAGAGTCATAAATTGTTTACTAACTAAATTTTGTGTATTATCCAACTTTTTCTAGTTGTGATAGAAATGAAGTATTGTAAATTGAGTGTTACATGATCTTTTTGTTGTTTTTAATATTAGTGGGCTGTTTTTATTATTCGAATATTTTATATGATTTTAAATTGCCGACAGATACTTGTAGACTCTAGAAACCCTTTCGTTGATGCTCTGAAAGTGAAATTATTTTATTTTATAGAAAATCCAATGATACAAAATATAATGATGATTATTTGATTCAACCGGACTTTGTAAGTCATGAGGAAGTTGATATAAAAAGTGAAGAAGATGAAGAGGACATATCAGAATCCAAGTAAGAAATTTGAAATTGTGATATTCATTCAGAAGTATTATGTATTTTGGTTCTCCTGACCAGAATAAATAAATTTCTCGAATTGATATAATATGTAACAGCGGGAACCTAGTATTTTTGTGTCACGAGTAGATCAAAAATTGTCTTGAATTAAAGCTGAGTTTAGAGTTTCGCGACAGGTGTTGTTTGGTGTGCAATGTATTTTTTTTTTCTATTATTTTCATTTCACCGGCACAATTTTTTCTATTCTGTGGTATAATCAAATTTTTATCCACGTTGGATCTAGTTGAATATGAGTGGCTAATAAAATGCTTCAACTTATTTGATTTGTAGCAATAAGAGCATTTGTATGTATGTGTCTATATGACAGTCTAGGCTGCATATTCAATTCAATTCAATATATTACAAAATTTATAGTTTTATCAACATTTTATAACATACAATATTACTTTAAAGTAAATAACATTGATATTAGGTACCTAGAAAACATGATTCCTGTATGTACCAGAAGAGAAAATCTATAACACTAGAAAAAATGTATCTTAGTCTGTAGACCTTGCATTTGACGTATACATGTATTTATTAATTATAATACATATACTAGCTATCAAGTGCCCAACGGGCAAAGCCAAGATTAAAAAAAAAACACCAATCAAAAACTCCCCTCTAAAAATTCCCATATACCAAAAAAGAAAACAAAACCTTTGAGTTGCTCAATTGAACATTTTTTTACTGAAGCATCTAAACTTTGTTTTATGTACACAACAGTACCATCATTTTTATTATAATTTGCATTGTTATAGTAAACATTAAAGTTATTTATGTTGTACAGATATTTTCACTAGACCAACTTTCAGTTAGTATAATATCATCACATAATTTAAAATCATATGCTTCAAGAAATATAAGTAAATCATTAAAGTTTTTATGTATGCTATGCTACGTATATTAAGGTGTAGAATAGTTATTATGCTATTATTTGAATTAATTAAAGTTTTAATGCTACCACAGTCTGTTGTACCTTGTAACGCCTCGTCCAACAAGTCCAATTGTTCTCCTATCTCCACCTCAGACACATTAGGAGCCATGGGAAGTACCATAGTTTATTTTGCTTCTCGATATTTGAAGATGATATTTGTATGTTGGACAATCAGCACTACTGACCTCATGATGAACATTAAGCTTCTGTTTATGTTTGAAGTTTGCTCTGACACAATTAATACACTTTTTTTTCACTGGATTTTGGGCAGCTGAGAGTGCTGTGCTCTTCTGCACAGTAACCACAATATTCCTTTAGGTATTTACACTGGTTAGTTTGTGATAATACTCCTGACATTTAAAGCATCTCTGGATAGAGGTATCTTCATAAACGGGGTGGCGACTCCATTCAATAAACAGTTTTTTGTTGTAAATCATTTTATTAAACAGTTTAGGTGAAGCTTCTCCAAATATTGTATATGTATTGTTGTGTCTATTTTCCTTTAGATAGGTAATACTAAAATCCTCATCAGCACCAATAAAACTATTTTGTTCACGAATGCAGATTTCCAAGTCATTTGCATTCAAATCCCCACAATATCCAATAATCATGAATCTTGGCTGTCGCAATTTAGTTACTTGTATGTCATAATCAGGTAAACTTTTTTCTGCTTCTTGCTTAAAATTGTCAACATCCTGTATATTGAGTCATTTTACAACCATACTGCCATTTTTGGTTGGCCTTATGTTTTCAATACCAATCTTTAAATTGCCTGGTTTAATGTTAGACTGGAGGTCCTTCCTTGTTTTTTCTGCGTTCTGGGGGTCCCTAGGTATGATCAGGATGCTAGGAATATTATTAGTGATTTTTTGTTCACTAGTGGGCTTGCTTTGTATTACATCACTATAGGTAGGAATGGCGGTATGAACATTCTGATTAGTTAATTTCTCCAGGTCCTTAATTTTACTTTTAAGTAACTCTATTATTTCATCTTTACTCTCAATGATGGTTGATTTGTCCTTTATTGTTTGATTAAGTAACACAATTGTCTGAAACTTAATACATTTATGGCAGAAATATTTCATAATTCTCGAATTTCGTAGTTTCAATACTTTAATTTCTGACGCAGTGTATTTGCTACATTTGGTACAAAAATTGGTATTGCATCCATCACACGGAAATATTTTTGTGTTAGATGACTTATTTTCCTTACATTCATCACATTCCATATCAGTTCAC
This sequence comes from Pissodes strobi, assembly GCA_016904865.1. Lineage (NCBI taxonomy): Eukaryota > Metazoa > Arthropoda > Insecta > Coleoptera > Curculionidae > Pissodes > Pissodes strobi. The sequence goes on along the minus strand of MU188950.1, from coordinate 38,518 downwards.
TTAAAATTATACTGCACACAAAATCCAGACCATGTTTAAATATGACTGCCTTAAGTTAAGGTAAATGGTAAGAAGTTTGGCAACACTGCCTGCCCACTAACCCTCAAATACGGTGAAACAGGTTTGTTTACTTATTGCCAGGATGGAAATTATGTTGTTTTTCTTGCTGCTAACACTATATCCACAAACTAGAGGCTAGAATCTGCCATACTAGACACTTTTCAGTATTAAATTTGTTCAAATGACACCAAAAAAAGCACAAATTATTACGACATAAATAAGGCGGTACTAATAATGTTGCCGCGACGTTGCCAACCCCTCTCATATGTTCATATCAAATAATAAGAAGTGTGAAGGGTATTTCTATTTTTGTACACGGTTATTCCTCATATTTTGACACCCACCTACAGCTCTTTTCTACTCATTTAAGGAGTAGTAGTAGTAGTAGTAGTAGTAGTAGTAAGGGTGGGGGGGCCGAAGCCCGGTAAGTAGGCCTATAAGTCCCTTTTCACCATCCCCGACTCCACTTATCACAAATTCCTATATAGTGGTATGAGGACACCTCCCCTGTCCCGCAGTTCGGGCAGAGTGGGCTGTCCCTCACGCCGATAAGGTGCAGATGTCTGTTTAGACTTCCATGCCCAGTCAGAATACCTACCAAGTTCCTGATGTCCTCTCGGCTCTTTTTTAACAGTCGCCTTGCTCTGGATCCGTCAGGATTTAGAATCATTTCCTTGGCTTGTCTGCATCCTTCTTTTCCTCTCCAATTGTGCTTTGTCTTGTTCCCGGCCCAGTTATTTAGTTCCTGAGAGATTTGCCTTTTACTTAAGCCCAGATCAGGTTCTGGACCGACGAGGTGGCTCATTGAGCCTTGTCTTGCCAATTCATCGGCCCGTTCGTTGCCCTCGATGCCACTGTGCCCTGGAACCCATCTGAGTCTTACTACCTTGCGCACAGCCAATCTGTCTAGGGCTTCTCTACATTCCTGAACTAGCTTACAGCTTGCCCTGGGTCTTTGGATCGCCCTGAGAGCGGCTTGACTGTCCGAGTAAATATATATACTATCTACACCTTCTGTTACCTCCGCCTTGGTTGCTACTTCCAAAATAGCAAACACCTCTGCCTGGAAAACAGTGGCATATCTCCCCAGCGAAGTGCTTTCTCCTGATTTAGTGTTGTCTAGGTATACACCGGCTCCAGATGACTGTGTATTAGCCATCCATGAGCCGTCAGTGTACCATGCGTGTACGCCGCTCGGCGTACGTACCTGGCCTGACAGCCACTCTTCCCTTGATGGAAATTCCTTCTCAGTCTTAATCTGCCATATGGAATATTGCCTTTGGTCGCAATGATGGGTAGATCACTACTCATTTTGGCGGCAATAGTCGTATGGCCTTTCCCTGTGGTGTCCGTTCGCCATAGGCCACTGTCGATCATCCTTTTGTGAGCCGCCATTGCTTCTCTCTCAATCCAGATCGGGAGGTCCGGCCGCCCCAGGATGATGTTCAGTGCTGCTCCGGGAGTTGTTCTCAATGCTCCGGTAATACCCAAACAAGCCAGCCTTTGCAGTCTGGCCAGTTTCTGGGCATTAGTGGCTCTGGCCACCGCTGGCCAGCAGACCACGGATCCGTAGGAAATCCTCGGTCTTATCACAGCAGTGTACAGCCACTGGAGGATGTAAGGTTTTAAACCCCACTTCCTACCTACCGTTCTCCTTAGTTGCCACATAATCGCGGTTGTCTTATTAATAAGAAGTGTGAAGGGTATTTCTATTTTTGTACACGGTTATTCCTCATATTTTGACACCCACCTACAGCTTTTTTCTACTCATTTAAGGAGTAGTATGCCTTTTCAATTAGAACCTTCTTTACCCTTCTCTTAAATTCAGAAAGGCATGTAGACCCCCTTGCGGTTTGAGGAAGGTGATTAAATATATGAATACTCTCCTAAAATATAGACTTCCTTGTCAAGCTGGAAGATGGTTGGGGAAGTCTTAAGTATATTTTGATCCCTGGTATCTAGGATTATTCACCAAAAATCTATCTCGACTCTTAAAGATAAGGCAAGCAGTCTCATGACTCTCATGAATATATAGGCAAGGAAGAGTCATTATTTTCTCACGAAGAAATAGAGGGCGACATGAATCAAGAGGTCTAGCCTTACAAATATACCAAATAGCACTTTTTTGAATAATTACCAACATTCAACATTTGTATTTGGTAACTGCTTGCATTTCCCCAGAGTTAGAGCAAAATACATCGTCTTGCCAATATTTGACCCAAGTTCCTGAACACCCATCCTGATTGCAAAATAGGCAGAAGATAGTTTATTGACTAAGATCTTGATAGTCAAAGTCAAAAAGTACTCTAGTGCCTAGAAATATATTTAATTGACAAAGCAGGTTATTTGCTAAAATGGATCCTCACCTACATAAAATAAATAGTATGTTGGTAATATAAATACAACACAATATTCAAGAGAATCACTAAAATCTAAAACCGAAAGCAGAGACAGGTGAACAAATGACATTTAATAGCTTACATACAATACATTTCACATTGTGTAAATAAATAAAAATGTAGCAAGACAGCAGGCTAATTCTGCTCCAGGTATTGACGGCATTGACTCAAAAGTTATAAAGTACTCTAATATAATTAATCTTATCTTTCGCACTGGAAAAGTGCCTAGTAGCTTTAAAGTTGCAGTTGTTTTGTTACTCCAGTATATAATGTTGGATCAATAACTATATAAGTGTTATCGGTTCCTTTGCGAAGATTTTCGAAAAATCTCTGAAGGATAGATTGGTCGCTTTTCTAGAACAAAATAATGTCTTATCAAAAAAACAGTTCGGATTTACAAAGGGATTCCGCAGGGCACGGTACTGGGCCCAATACTTTTTATAACCTATATAAATTCTTTAACTAATATTAATATACACAACGGCTCAGTAATATCTTATGCTGATGACACTGTGGTGCTGTTTTCCGGTGACTCCTGGACTGCAGTTGAAAGATATGCCATCGATGGTATAAATACAATTATGGACTGGCTAACTACATTTAAACTAACATTAAACATCTCTAAAACCAAGTATATTACTTTCTCTCTTACAGCGGCCAATAGCCCAGTTTTTCAAACAGTCTGAACGAAGCCATAGCCGGGGTTGACTCCATCAGGTACTTGGGTGTTACAGTTGATAGACATTTGAGATGGGATCATCATGTAAATAGACTGACCATAAATATTCGGATATTAATATATAGATTTTATATCATAAGAGAAATTTTAAATACCCAACTTTTAAGACTAATTTATAGGGCTCTGGTTGAGTCACTGATAGGATATGGTTTGGTGGTGTGCGGTGGACTGTATGGGAATTCCTTGAGACCTTTGTGCATTGTACAAAATTATATTGTTAGAGTTATGTTTAAACTTAATAGAGGTTTTTCCACTAATCTTTTGTACTCGCAGGAGAATCTTGATAGCCCTGGAGCCAGTGTACAAAAGTGCAACGATTACCGGGACGTTTCTTTATATTTTTATTCGATTGTACCCACATTGTGCAGATACGTTTGGGGTGTCAGCTGGCTAGGTGGCGGTGGTGGTATTTGCCAAGGGGTTGCAAACACATGAAAAAAATCGTGACGGGAATCAGTCCCGGGCAGCATGAAACTTTTATGAACGGAACATTATAATCAGTAATGAACTTTGAACATTGTCAGCTAGCCAGGGGATGGTGGGGTACTTGTCAGCTAGGGGTACGAATGAGTCCAAAAATGCGAATTTTGAAAACGACGTCGGGCAACTTGAAATTTGGGTGGATACTAATATTTTATATGTGTTTCACGAAAAAAAGTGTCAGCTGCTCGTATGTCGGTGGAAAAGTTGTCAGCTAAGGTCACAAAACGTTCCGGGCGTAGACGCGCTGTTAGCTGGTGTGCACGACCTTTAATGCATCAGCTGACAATTTTTCCACCAACATACTAGCAGCTGACACTTTTTTTCGCGAAACATATATAAAACATTGGTATGCACCCAAATTTCAAGTTGCCCGAAATCATTCTTGACGATTCAATCATGAAAAACATGCAGGGGGGCAATCACGACTTAACAACTCCAGATCTACATAATCAGCATTTAACTATCAATGGGTAATTATTGTGTGCTTAATTGTAATGAATTATAACACTGTACTAAGATACATAAATTAATAGTATGTAAACAATTTTACTATACAAAATCGTATTATTTATTAACAAAAATATTAAACCATTTTAACATTTAACATATTATTAATGTCAATCTTAATCCTCGTCATCATCATCATCTTCTTCTTCGTCATCATCAGAGTCACAAAATAGTTTCAAATCAAGCAGAGCTGGACCCCAGAAGCTCAAATTTCAACTCGAACATTTTTCGTCATTTACAAGAGTCGTCCAAACAATCCGTGGACACACTGTAGATATCAGGTTGAGGTTGTTGTGGTTTTCCAGGGTTTTCCGCAACACTCGAGCGAATGCTGCCCAGTAATGAAAGTCGGCCCTAGTAGTCATAAACGGCAATGAAGCCGATAATAATATTAATTGACCCCCTCCTCTGTACAAGCATTAAGTTGCTTCTGGGGTATTTTCGGGTACGTTGAGGGTGAGAATTATTATAACTATTGCATCCTACCTCCTAACAGACTTGCCTGATTATTATTATCAATAAATACTGCAATGTACGACAAACAATAAACAAGTATTATAACTTACTTAATATTTTCTTGCGGTTTTGGTCGATATTTCAGCGGCAAAGCGGTGAAATGGCAATAGAATTTGCGATGGTATTATTGGACGTTATTCACTTCATCAGGAATATGCACATCATTAATTTTCAAATTATTTGCCTGTCTTATGAGCAAGATTTCTTTAAATTTTTGCAAAGTCTGTTCCGTAAAAGCTGTTAATTTTTTTTTCTTTTGTAAACACAACACACAAAACTGTTCGACTTTCGCCATTGTCGCGTACAAACGCACGCTGAAACGGAGCAAAACACAGGAACACACTAAATATAGTATATTAATGCACTACACTTTACTGAAACTATTGTTTGTATAACGCAATTGACAAGTCAAACTAATAGGCGTTTGAAGTATCGACGCGTAAAACAAAACACTAAGTTCAACAGAGACCACGGCTATTTTACGATAATTCTTATAAATATTATTGTGCTTTTATTACGTTATATATTATAATGCATTACAACTAAGAACAAAATAATTACCCATTGATAGTTAAATGTATTTCTGATTATTTAGAACTGAAGTTGTTAAGTCGAGATTGCCCCCCTGCATGTTTTTCATGATTAAATCATCAAGAATGATTTCGGGCAAGTTGAAATTTGGGTTGATATTAATAGTTTATATATGTTTCAAGAAAAAAAATGTCAGCTGCTCGTATGTTGGTGGAAAAATTGTCAGCTGATGAATTAAAGGTCGTGCACACCAGCTAACAACGCGCCTACGTCCGGAACGTTTTGTGACCCCAGCTGACAACTCTTCCACCGACATACGAGCAGCTGACACTTTTTTTCGTGAAACATATATAAAATATTAGTATCCACCCAAATTTCAAGTTGCCCGACGTCGTTTTCAAAATTCGCATTTTCGGACTCATTCGTACCCCTAGCTGACAAGTACCCCACCACCCCCCGGCTAGCTGACAATGTTCAATGTTCATTACTGATTATAATTTTCCGTTCATAAAAGTTTCATGCTGCCCGCGACTGATTCCCGTCATGATTTTTTTCATGTGTTTGCAACCCCTTGGCAAGTACCCCCACCGCCACCTAGCCAGCTGACACCCCAAACGTATCTGCACAATGTGGGTACAATCGAATAAAAATAGAAAGAAACGTCTCGAAATCGTTGCAATTTTTGTACACGGGCTCCAGGGCTATGATGTTCGCTCACTTTACTGTCTATCAACTTGCTCCTATGTTCATAGAACTAACAAACAACCACATATTAACCACATTTATGGGATTAGAAACAATGTAAATATACATTTGAAAATGCCGGTTAACAATAATGCAAAACATCTGAGATCTTTTACTTATTTGGCTCCCAAAATGTATAATCTTATACCGATTAGAATTGGGCAGTTGTTTAACCACAAGAAATTGCAGGACTTTCATTTTTCAAAATTTAAATAGATTTAAGGATTTATTTTGAGATATTGTTGTATTCTTATTTGGTAGTATTACTGTGGACTTTTTTTTTCTTTCTCACTTCTGGATTAGGAATTAGATTAGCATTAATTGCACATACAGGTGCTAAGTCACTTAGGTGCAATTTGTAAATAACTGTGATTTGCTAAATTAAGGTTTTCTTGTACCGTATGCAATATTGAAATATATTTGATTTGATTTGATCAGAGGGATAGTTGCAGGCCAGTCTTTAGGGATAAAAACCTAATGACAGTTGTAAACATGTAGATCTTGGAGTCAATAAAATTTGTTTGTAAGAATAAATCATTATTTATTAATAATATAAAGACACATAGATATAATACTAGAACAAGAGACAATTTTTGGGTGGAAAATACAAAATACACCTATGTACAAAGGAGTGTACACTGTAGTATCTTCAAAATATGGAATAAAGTACCAATTGATGACAGGAGTTTGCCACATATTGTTTTTCTGAAAAAGGATGAAATAGTTTTTGCTGGAAAATCCTTTTTACTGTGTGAGAGAGTATTTCTATTCGATTGTGAGGGTTTGAAACATTTTATTTATTTATTTATTTATTTATTTTATTTATCAATATATGGGATACCCTATTTTTAAATTATATTTCAAATAATTAACATTCACGTAAGAATAGCATATGTAAATCTTAAAAAAATATATGAATATATCAGAGAGATATGTTAAAGCATATCAAGTTATAGCTTTGACTACTGCAACGATATTTATTAAATGAGCATCCGAAAGGATGGGCAATCAAAAGTGCAAGGCTACGGGTAAGAGGAGAATGAGAACCATAATTAGTCCTATGAGTACCGAGGGATAAGATCTCACACTTCCTAAGAGCTCGAGATGGCATTTTAAGAAATATTTGACTGAGAAGATGAGGACAGTCAATATGACCATTAATTAACTTATATACAAAATACAAGTCGCAGAGTCTTTGTCTGTCCTCAAGTGATGGGAGACAGAGGAGCCACTGGATCCCATCAAGATCATCCGCTGCACCAAGCCTGTAAGCACAACAGCTTAAAAACGTAACGCTGGACTCCCTCCAGTTGAGCCTTGTAGACATTGTAAAAAGGTGACCATATAATTGAAGCATACTCCAAATGGGATAACCAGGGAGCAGTACAGTAAGCGAAGTGAGTTCACCGACAGGTATCTGCCAATTCTTAGAATGAACCCCAACATCTAATAAGCTTTAGTCGTTATATACTTAATATGATCTCTATAAGTGATTTCCGAATCAAGATAAATCCCCAAATCCTTAACCAAATCGACAACATTTAAATCATAATTTTATAAGTAGTTCTAACGGTTCTTTTCTTGTGTTTAAAAAAGCTAATGGAAAAGCACTTGTTAGCATTCAGGGACAGTCCATTGATCTCCGACCAATCTGAAAAAGTTGCTAAAGAGCGCTGGAGCAATGTGGAATCGCTTTCATCGTCAATAATTCTAAACATTTTGAGAATAATTATCAATGTCACAACGAAACAGGCTGAACAATAGCGGAGGACAATGGCCACCCTGGGGCACACCCGAAGTAGCCTCAATGATACCAGATTCAAAGTTTCCAATCTTAACCCTCTGTGTGCGCCGCATCAACATACTCTGGAGCCACCTCACCGACCGCTCATCAAAGCCAATCGCTCTGAGCTTGGCAACGAGTAAATTATAATCTACCCTGTCAAACTCCTTGGAAAAGTCAGTGTAGATTGCATCAACCCGACAACCCCTCTCCAAGGCGCTCAGCAGGACAGTCTCATAAGAAACCAAATTGGAAACGGTAGACCTACTGCTGACAATGCCGTGTTGACGCGCCCAATTGGTCGTGCACAATGCCATCGAGCAATTTAGTAGGGATTGCAGATTGTTTAGATATGCTCCTATAATTACTTACACATCCCTTCTCCCCACATTTAAAAATAGGTACTATAAAGCTCTCCTTCCAGATCCCCGGAAGCTCACCCTCAACCAGTGACCCATTAAATAGCATCCATAGAGGCCTGGATATGCTGTGTAAATAAGAGTAAATACTCTGGTATACCGTCAGGTCCCGATGACATTTTTAGTGGCAAGTGTGAAATTTTCTCAAAAACATCAGCGAAGCTTATGGTCTTAAGCCCAAAGTCAATACATTTGTCAATGTCATAATTGTGTCACTACTACTATACACAGTTGAGAAATACTCACAAAAAAGATTCGCAATTCCCTGTCCAGTAGTGGCTATTTTGTTGTTGTAATACATACAGCTAGGTAGTTCATTGGACCTGCTCTGAGAATTTATGTCTTGTCAATTATGCAACTTCTCGGTCCGGCAAAAGAATAATTTTACTTGGGCCACCGAACCGATATAGTAATAAGACGATTACCTGCTATCTGGCCCCCATAAATAATCCGGCGATCTTCTATAAAGCAAACCTTTTCATAGTGGAGCGCATTTAACTGTTGTCATTCGCTTTTAACAGTGTGGAGCGCTATTTTTGCATTTTATTTTTCTTTTTGCGATTTCAATTATTTCTTGGAAGCATGGAACATAATGCTGGTTATTTATCTCCACCAAAAAAGCGAGCGAGAAGACATTTCTTAGAATCTGAAAAGAAGACTATTCTAAATACCTTCAAGACTTGTGACCGAAATCATTTAGATTGGACGAAAATTGAGAAAGTCAATTTTACAGCTGATGCCATGGGTATTGGAGTAGCCTGAGTTTACAACATACTTCGGGAATATAAAAAAACGAGCATGCACTGATGCCAGCCAAAGTTTACAAAAGGAAAAAATCTGGTTTGAACAACATAGATATGGAAGCAAAAAAATCAGTTCGGAGATTAATTCATTAATTTTTTATAAAAAATGAGCCTCCTCCGGTAAAGTCAATATTAGCAGCTATTCAACAGCTGATTTCAAGAAAAGTTCGTTTAAAAAATTGCTGCGTGAACTTGGTTTTCGGTATACTAGAAGAAGTCGAAATAACATTCTAAAAGAAAATGATGAAATTGTGAGCTGGAGGCCACGCTATTTACGGAATATTTGAGCAGTAAGGGAGAGTGGAAAACAGATTTATTATCTGGACGAAACCTGGATTAATGCTGGCCACGTCCCTCCAAAAGTATGGAGCGACGAAACTGTCACTACGGCGAGGCAAGCTTTCGTGGATGGCCTATCTACAGGACTGAAGAATCCTACAGGAAAAGGACAACGACTTATAATATTACATATTGGTTCAGACGATGGATTTGTTGAGGGCGGCTTGCTCCTCTTTCAATCAAAGAAAACTGGAGACTACCATGAGAAAATGAATGCCCAAGTCTTCGAGCAATGATTTGAGAATATTTTACCCCGCTTGGAAGAAAATTGTGTCATAGCAATGGACAATACATCTAGGAAAATTGATTAAAAAACGACATCGTGTATGAAAAAAAGCTGATATACAACTAACAGATGCGTTCCCTACATGACTAAAAATTAAATCTATGTATATATTGCGACTATTAGGTTTTGTGATTAGCTGGTTAAGATTGAAAAAGACAAAGTTCTGAGCAACTATTTCAGCATGATTTCCTGTCAGACAGTCCAATCGAAGTTGGTGTTCATCGTTGCTGCATTTAGCAAGAGGTAAATTATAGTCCCCACAAAGGAAAAGGCTGGTAGTGGAGTAGTCATGGCATATTTCTTCAACAGCTTCGCAATGATGAAAATATGTTTTCGCTTCTTTGTTCCGAGGTATATAAACTCCACCAACAACCAGCTGAGAGGAGCCCCGCTTAACAAGCACAAAGAGGTGTTCCACGAAATTATACGCACAAAAACAATAGGGGAGTTATTTTTAAAGTTATTATTATTTTTAAAATTTATATTTGTTTTAAGTTGTGATTTGAATGGTAAGAGTAATGATTTGTGATGCGATTTTAATGGTAAGAGTGTGATCTGTGAATTGTGTGACACGTTCGACAGCTCTAAATGAGGTATAATTGTATATCTACTTTGTATGATTATACAGGAACAAATAAATGGTTATTATTATTATGAAACTGTTGGGAATGTGATTAGTCATAATTCCTGATTTCATAAAGGCCTCATTGAGTACAATAAACTTCCGTCAGAATAGGGAATTGTAATTCATTAAATGTGTTTAGAGCAACCTGCATCAGATTTATCAAGCAGAACGCTGTTGCTTAGAAAATAATTTTACTGTATGTCATTTAGCTATGCTACTAATAAACATTTCATGTGAGTAGTTTTCTGCTGTTAAATTTAAACTCCATAATAAATTTGTGATTCGTTTTTATGCTGAACTGTGCCAAACACCTTTTTAAATTGAAATCGAATATTAATGATATACTTTCTTAAATATGCACCTGTATGCCTACTACATAGGTTTTTTTTCTAATTGTTTTCCAGGTTAAACTACGAACGTGCCTATAAACCTGAGGATCAAGTTACTTTGTATACATGTCTTGAAAGTGCTCACAATACTGACCAGAAAGATCATTTTAAGCAACATGCTATGGCCCATAACAGAGACGCATATCAGTCTTTAAAGGGTTCTTATGAAACCCTAAGAAATGAAATGCTGATCGATCATTCCAAGACGCATCAGATTAGGAATCAAAGTGAAGACAGAGAAAGTTGGCATAAATGTCCAGAGTGTCCCTACAAAACAATAAAAAAGAGTAATTTATCAAGGCATTCCATAATTCATAAGCCTGCTGATCAAATCGAGTGGTACCACTGTTTAGAGTGTTCTTTTAAAACAAGGCTTAAAGGATCTCTAATACGCCATTTAAATGCACATAAAATTGCCGATGAACATAGTTTGGATTGGTTCCGGTGTTTAGATTGCTCGTTTAAAACAAAGTGGAAAACATCTCTAAATGAACACTTAAATAGACATAGAACCGCCGATCAAGATAGTTTGGACTGGTTTCAGTGTTTAGAATGTTCATTTAAAACAAAGCATAAAAAATCTTTAAAAGTTCATGCAAATACGCATAAAACTGCCGATGAACATAGTTTGGACTGGTTGCAGTGTTCAGATTGTTCATATAGAACACTTCATAAGATATATTTAAAGCAGCACCAGATTCGGCATCGAGTTGACGACGCAAAAAGTTGGCATACATGTCCAGAGTGTCCTTATAAAACAATTCACAAATATAATTTACATAAACATTCCATAACTCATAAGCCTGCTGAGCAAATCCAATGGTTTCAGTGTTTAGAGTGTTCTTACCAAACAAAGCGGAAACGATATCTAAAAAATCACTTTAAAATACACAGCAAAAAAACATAATTGTGTAAAATTTAAATCAGTATTATATTGTCACGAATAGTTCTGGAGGTTCTCAGAGAAGAGCCGCGTCGCGATTAGGACAATGACGGGGTCTCAATGCTTCCCTTAATCTACCACTGTATGTTCTATTCGTGAAGACACGCCTTGCTTAGCGTGCCGGGGGGTAACTGAGGTAGGCCGGGGCCGAGTTACGTTGGGTAAGATGATAAAGTAAGCACGTTTGGCTTATAACAATAACAATGTTTTAGCGATAAAACTAAGAGCGATTATTGGTCAGAAAAGTGAGATTCTATTATACCCGATTACTAAGGTGCGCATGTTTTCTCGAGTTGAGGTATTGTTTCTAGGCCTTTATTTACTGTCTTATAATTATAGTTTTTCTTAAGAGTTGAGTTTTATTTAAGAGCACTAGAATATTTCACTAAACTTTTTAACTGACTATTTAGACACTTGTCTTTCTCAGAACTCTGACAAACTTCTTGATTTGACTTTACTACGGTGGTTGTGAAACCCCTGGTCCTAGCAGTCGTCAAATGACTAACCGGTGCCAGGTTTGGTATGGAATAAAGGAGTACGTAGAACCTAAAGCAGCTGTATAGCTAACTTTAAGAGCGGATAGAACCCGAAGGCAGCTGTATAGCTAACCTGGGAGCTGGTTGTGGTGAGAACAAAGTCTGAAGAACTGAAGGTTCGGTAGCGTATTTATGTTAAAAAAGTGATGATCATTGCATGCTTAAGGTTGAAAATCGCTCCCGTTGATTGCTCGCGTTGTTTATAGTTTGCCTTTAATGTTTTTATAACAATCTCCAAGTTCAAACTTAGGACAGGGTGATATTTCTTTAGTAGCTTATGCAATTTAGTAGATTACGATATAAGGTGACTGTCGTAATTATTAGTTATGTTAGATATGGATGCGACAAGGAAGCGAAAGTGGAGATGTGGATGAAGGACAGTGTGAGGGCAAGGTACGTGTCAGGCCTGATCGGTAAGAATGTGGTGGGTGTCATGTTAAAAGGGATGAATGAGGATATTATTAGTATAGATGACGAACCGGGAGGAAGAACAAATAGGAGGCTACGGGAGTTGAAAGATGGAATAAAGGGGATAAAAGGACTGATAGCGATTGGGGGAGACTTGAACAGCAAGAATGAAGCATGGGAAGGGAATGTGACGGACGCTAGAAGGGAGGAGTTGATGCTGTGGGCGATAGAAGAACGAATGACGATTGTGAATGAGAGTGATTCCTTAACAACTTTTAGCGGAGTGAGAGGGGAAAGCTGGGTGGATATAACCATGGTTAGGAATGCAGGGGTGAAAGAGTAGGTGGTCGAGGAGGAGGAGACCCTCAGCGATCACAGATACGTGAGGTTTAAGATGGAGGTTAGGATGAAAGAAGTAAGGAAGGAGGTATGGGTGTATGACGTTGAACGGACAAGATGAGAGGAAATGGTAAGGGATTTGAGTGGCGATGAATGTGGAGAAATGGCGAGAGAGGGAGGCTGAGAGGTTACAAAACAAGTACATGGCTGTGTGTAAGAGAGTAGTTAGAAGGAAACGCAAGAATGAAAGTTACGAGAACGAGTGCTGGGATGGTGAGTTGGCAGCGGCAAGGAGGAATGTAAGGAGAGTGAGGATGAAATACCAGATTGAGGCAAGAGGGGGGAGAGAAGATAAAGCATGTGAGGATAGATATCGAGACTATATCTGAGAATGAATCGTGGGAGGGAGTGTGGGACTTTTTGAGGAAGAAAGGGATACGTAAGGGTAATAAAGCGGTGAAGAATGGGGAAGAAAAAGACGCAACGAGCCAGGATGAGGAAGATACATTCTTGTTGGACATGTACCACCCGGAGTTGACACCCCAGGGGGAAGGGGAGAGGACTCGGTACGTAGTGGATAGGGAGTCAACTAGGGACGTGAGGTATAACGTGGGGATAGGTGAAATGGAGGTAAAAAGTACGATTTGAGACCTTAAGAAAAGGAAGGCTTGCGGAGACGACAGGATACCAAACGAGGCTATGAAAGCAATATAGGTATTGGGGGATCTCTGTTGAAGGTGTATAATAGGTGTTGGGAGATGGGTTACTTCCTGAAGATCTGGAAAGTGGCGATAATTCGCTGGCTCCCTAAGGCGAAGGGAGGGTTTAGGCCTATAAGCCTATTACCCACCTTAGAGAAAGTGTTGGATCGAGTGGTGAATGAAAGGGTGAGAACTTGGTGTGAGAGAGAACTGAAGTTCAGTGAGAGTCAGTTTGGGTTCAGAGGACACGATTGGGGCGATTGAAAGTGCGTTATGAGTGATGAGGGGAGAGTGGTTTGCACGGTATGATTGTTATCCTGGACCTGAAAAATGCATTTAATTTGGCATGGTTGGCAACTATCGATAGGGAAATGGAGAGAATGGAAATGCCGAAGCGAATGAGGGATATATGTTGGAAGGGTGGCTGAGAAGGATGTCTGACCTAGAGAGAGGGGGGAGTGAAAGGGCAGGCCTTCGCGGATGACCAATAAATTGTGATTCCGGGGACGTCAGTGCGCGAAATAGAAAGAAAATGGGAGAGAACATGGACAGAGTGTACGGAGTGACAAAGAGAAAGTTCTGCGGAGTACAATGAGGGAAACACTGAGGTTATTTTGTAGAAAGAGGAGGGAAAATCCGGGAACCGGTTGTTAGAATGGATGGAAAAAGGATTAAATGCAAAGAATATGTGGATTTCCTGGGCTTGAGGATTGATAGCAAGTTGAATTTTATCGAACTGGTAAAAGTGGTGAGGATGAAAGCGGGTGAGTTGGCGATGAAACTGTGTACGTTAGCGAGGAATGAACATGGAGTGAACAAGGATAAAGCGAGGACGATTTACGATATGGTGGTAAGCCCAGCGATTTTGTATAGGAGTGAGATGTGGGGCATACGAGCGAATGATACGAGGGTGAAAAGGCACTTGGATGCGACGCAACGTATGTTTAGACTGATTGTGGCTAGAGCGTATCGGACAGTGGCGAGTGAGGGACTCAAGGTTATGAATGGGATGACGCCTCTTGATATAGAGGCGAAGGTCAGGTATGAGTTTAGGGAGCGGATGAGAAATGAAGAGATAAAAAATATCCAACGGAGAGACTAAGCAGAAAGAGTGAGGGAGACGTTGGTGAGGAGGAGGTGAAAGTGTAATGTGGATATGAGTGAAAAGGAGGGGGTAACGGGTATAGGATGTGGGTTAGGTTTAACGGAGAGACAAGAATAGGAAATGAGAGGATTAGGATTGGTGTTGGGGGAGTGCAAGGAGAGCTGCTGGATGAGATAGAAAGGGAACAGGAGTTGGGAGATGATAGGATTTTCACTGATTCAGAGATGGTGGTGAAAATGTTATACAATTATAAGACGCGGCATAAGTGGAGAAGAGGGGTGCAATGCAAAATGAGAGAATTGGGGATGAAAGGGTTCAGAGTGAATGTGGAATGGATGAGAAGAACGCAAGGAGGTATGAAAGTCGCGGATAAGGAGGCTGGGAAAGGCAGGACGCAGGGAAGGGAAATTGGGGGTGGCGAAGGGAGGAATCTATTAGGACTAAAGAACATCAAGGGAGCGAGAAAAGATGTGACAATGAGGAGATGGAAGAAAGGTGGGATGCGAGTGTGAAAGGGAGAGGGCTGTAGGAGGTGTGTAAGGAAGTTGGATGTGAGAGATTGAATGTGGTTTTTAAAGCAAGCCAGTTGGTAACTAGCCATGGCAACATGGAGAATTACCTCTGGAGATTCAAATTGAGGAATACGAATGGGATGTGTGAGTGTGGTTTGGAGAGAGAGGATAGGAGGGTACATGTGAGAGAGAGGTGTATGTTGAGAGAAAGGATGCATGAAAGGAATAGACTAAATGGAGAAGGTAAAATGTGGGGAAATGTCAGTTTAGGGGCAGGGGAATATTTCGATGGAAGATGTCGAGGTGTTGAATGAATGGGGTTGCACGTTAATAAAGGACACAGAGATGTAACCTATGCACTCGTGTAATGTATGGATATATTAGCAATAAGGAAAAATGTAAGTGTATCGTGGGGCTGTGAGGTGGTGGGTAGAAGTTAAGTTAAGTTAAGGTTTGTATGTAACGTAATTGGCTTTGTGGTGGTGGGGAAGCGTAATTTTTCATTCATGTCCTAATTATCGACACCACATGGGGTCAAAAATATTTTCAAGTCACATGTATTTTGGATATTCATTCACCATTTAGTTTTTTTTTATTTATCATGATAAGTTTTTACTTTTTTTGGGAAAATATACATTTCCAAAAAATACACATTAGCCCTATTTTTAACAGGTGGCAAAATGAAAAGTATCAAATACTGACACCTAATAACATGGTATTATCGACAGGTGCAAGGAAATAATAAACATGCAAGTAGGTAAGTAAGTATGTACTTAAGAATGTTATATTGCAAAACTAACAGATTAATAAATACTTGTTCAATCGGCATGCCTGATTTTACATCTGCCACCGCTTTAAGCATACCTTCTTATGAATATTGGAGACGTTTGGCTTTGGTATGAGTTGAATTATCCATGCTTTAGCTGAAATAGCAAGGTGAGCCAATTATCGACATATTTATGAACTTACTATCGACATAATTATATAACGTCAATTATTTGGTTCAATGTTTATGCCTTCTAAAGTTAATATATATGAGAAACAATTAAGGCAATTAGTACCAGTGCTGTTGGATTAATCACTTGATTGTCAAAACCGACGATGCAACGTCGATAATTGGGTCTAGACGTTTAATTTCCAAGTAGCAATTATCGACATCACGTTTTTTTTTATTGAAAAATTTATAAATTTAGTTTTTTTAAAGAAAGCTGAATAATTTAAAACCCATAGATTCATATTAGGCTTAAACCTATCTCGTAACTACACACTATTAAGCGCAGAATGGCCATACCAATATACCCGTTTTCTTAAGCCGAAGAACGACACGCACTGAACGATTGTCATTTGTACAGTGGTAATTTGCGCGGGAATTCAACATTCCTAACGGATTTACCACACACTTGCGGATTTTGGCAACACGTCTCAAATAAGGTCTAGAGTTAATGCGCGTTGTATTTTAACGAAATGTATTTTAAAAGTATCGATAAATGAGTCAGTTACCTTAGTCTTTGGATACCCAGAACTATTCAGTAATCATCAATAGTTTGCAAAGAGTAGTCAGTAAGGATTTTTCTTTTACCTCTGTATAAACGATCAAATATGATACAATTCATTTTGTGAATAAATGTTTAAGAAGATTGTAAGAAAATATGTATAACAAAATTGGCGCAGTCGGTAGGATTTGGAACAAATCCCCTGGTTGTGAAAGAGTCCTGCATTTCAATCATTCAGTATGTCTGTAAATGTGCGTTTTACATTTTATTGTCGTTGAAAGAGCGTATATTTGCTGTTCTCCTATTTCTGTTGCATTTATATTTAAAAATACTAGAATAATTATATTGAGAGATTTATAATTTTATCGCATTTGGATTTTCGTTCATTAACCAATTTTTAGGATAATAATTTGGGTACCTACTAGTAATGTTCTGTCCTGAGAAAGAAATAAGGGTTTGCATTAAAGGTAGTAAATTTAGTTAACATTACCGGATCTTCTAGTTTACTCAACATATTTTTGGTTACAGTCCCATACATCCAATTTCATAAATTCCACTTTTTTTCCAATATTCCAATTTTGCCCTTTGGACTATCCAATAATTTCTTAATGTTAAACTCAGTTTGGTGTACCAATTTTAAACGTATGTTCTTAAAAACTTTTTGTAGTCCTCTAGTATACTGAGGATTATATGATATCGAGACATATTTTGTATGTTCATCCTGATAAACGAAAGAAGTGGAATCACGAATGGTCTTTCTAAACACATGCCTATTAATTAGTCTATTTACCTTTTCATTATTAAATATTTCTCTGCTGAGAGGAAAGGTGACCATACGGTGTACTAAAAAATGAAAGCTGGCCATTGTGTGTTGAGCGCAGTGGAAGGAGTCATTAGGAATATATCGAGTCGAGTGTAAAAATTCTGTTTGGCTGTTGTGGATGAAACTGCTTTAGTGGATTTTGCCGAAGGTTCGAAACCCCAACATAGTTAAGTAATGTCTATTCTTATTTTGCAGCCGCAGAATTTCTCTATTAAGATCGGAAATCTCATCAGTTTGCTTGTGCAACTTACCGACATAGGTACTCATGCTCAGCGCTAACCACGTCATCCTCAGTCTAGTCATATGGTGGTCTTTTTCAGTCAGTGCCTTCGGACACAAGCTCTTCAATTTGTTCAATTCAAATCCTTTGCATTTTCTTTATATTTAATTTCAAGCATCGAGATCCTTTCATCCTTCTTTGTTATATCCAGAAGCTCAAGAAGGTTCTTTAATTTGGGTAGACCCTTAAGTATGGACACCGAGCAATATCAAGAGACTAGAAGGTCCACTCTCAGTTGATACTCTTGATGTAATGCTTACAAAGGCGAGACGCCAGACTTTAGACGAGACGGGGTGGAACGTGGCACGAGGCCTGAGCGGATAACCATCATTTCACCCGGTTCCGTGACGCGGCAAGGAGGGAAATGCTGCGGGCGGGGATTAGAGTGAACCTTCTAGTCTATTGTTAATGTTCGGTGGTTTGGATCTACAGTTGCAACAATAAAATAAAGGATCCCCCACACCGCACCGCGATTTTCCAGCGGCAGAAAATACGCTAGCGGGGCGGCAATGAAATTAGGATTCACACCAAGTTTTTGGTAACGCGGTTGTTTCGTCGCATTGGCTTGTTGAGGAGAATACTAGATATAGGTGGATACGGGAAAAATAGTGATGCAGGCATTTTTGAAACTTCCAGTATGGGAAAAGATTTGAAACCCAAACTCTAAACCGCCTCCTGTGCAAAATAATTCATTTTTCTAAGTATTAATCGAAAATTAGGAATTTCTTTGAAGCCATACTTGATAAGACTGTGTCCATATCGACAGTCACGTGTCGACTTTCGTAAAGAATATTACAATAAGTATAAGATTGTGCCAAGCGCGAAGGTTAGTTGAAAATACATTTGAAAAATGACGAATATTTTACAAACCAATTAACTTATCTACGGCTACGGACACTACTATTCAAATAGTAAGAACATCTTGCCTAGGTATTACCTACATTTAAGAACAGAAAAGGGTGTCGATACGTCACGTAGGTACGAGACGTGAAATTTCCTTGGCATTTGAGACTCGTAAAATATTTTTACTTATCTTAATTACTTTTGTACTAATATTA
>MU188950.1:0-19687 GCA_016904865.1 Pissodes strobi | reverse complement strand
GCGGTAAGAATCGCCCATGCAGTGCCACAGAAAAACCACGCTGCACCATGATACAAAGAACCTGTTATATTTTACATAAAAATATACGTGATATAAAATCACAGACTTATGAAATATTTATATATATAATTATTATAATTATTTCGGGTCATAGCCAATATTGAAAAACAAATAAATACCTAAATAATTCTCATACATCTATACTTTAGTCTTCTATCCTTTGTCAGGGTCTCGCGGCTACAGTGAATCTACCTAGACCTACGTTTGGCTGCGAAGAGGTAATTTTAATATTTTGATGTTATTAATTAATGCCAATTTTAATATATTAACCTTAAATACATTATTTTTTTTTAAACCCCATTCAAACTTTAAAGAAGGAAGTAATATATTTTTATAATAAACTTTTACTACTACTTTTAGGTCACTGTGTAGTTTAAAACAACACTCGATGTTGGAATATTGAATAAATCAAGTTTGTAGAATAAAACAAAATCGTCACACTTTTGAAATAAAAATTCACAAGAACTTCTAGACTCAAATTGGATACAAAAATCGGCAAAGGATCCTATTTTCTCACCTTGCATCAATTCTTCGAAGTTATGCAAGTCTCGGTCTAATATATCTTGTTTTCTGTCATCGGTATTTTTTCGTTTTTGCGCTAACTTAATGGTCATATAAGAGGGTTGATTGAGAAAAATAGTTGGAACAGCATTTGGATTTAATTTTAGAATGTTTCTTGGACAGTCAAAAATTGAACCATCAGGTCTTACCACCGATCTCCATATATGGATAAGCACACACCGTCTGCATGCGTCGAAAAATCGTACCAATCATGGGGAAAAAAACCGGGTTCTGCGTCGGACAGAACTGAAAATAGGATAATTTTACTCATGCGCACAAACACCGAGAAGCGACAGAACGAAATCAGCTCATAAAGCTTGTACAGTTCGGTAATCAAAAATATTATCAAATTTCTCTGACCTTGCTTGTTGCTTGCGCTTGAAGTAATTCTTTTTTCTGTGTTTGCCGTAATGGGTTTCGGCGTTTCGTTTCGTTCACTTATTGAAGTACGTACGTGCGTCTGAGTGGTTTATATTATCGTTTTCGTTAAAAATAATTAATTTACTCCTGGACATCTAGTTTAGTTTATTATTATAATAGTTCGTTATTAGTGTAATTTGTTAGTGTATAAGTTGGTGTAGACGTTAAGAATATGTATTAAAGACAAAAGACCTTAAAAGACAATGGCGTCAACTGCCAAAGGTCAAAGAAAATACTCAACGGTGTTTGATTTGGTGTTGCCAAAATAAGGGTAGAATACCAGGGATTTCTTATTTTAAGTAAGTATCATCTTCTTTTAAGGATAACTGCAGCATTACATACAAAATATAGAAAAAATATCTTAAAAAGGGTTTATTTACTGTCACGATGCATAAATAGCAGTGAGTTTATTCAGTTTTATCATTTTGTATTAAAAGAGTCTTCTTATAGGTAGGATGGATTTTAATTTACTTTGTTGAGGAGCTTTTGATGCTCTAAACAGTTTTTTTTAGATCCTTAAATGTTCTCCATACTTGTTTCTGCTATTTTAAAAGATTTTTAAAAATTGTTTTACATACTACATATATGGGTTCAATAATATAGAAATGATCCGTGGGGGAGCTTTAATTTTTTTCCAATATTTACCCCCTTCTTTTAAAAATTTGGGACAGAAAAGTGTAGTGAGTGACGTAAAGTACAATTTGTATGTCTTTTCTATCTGCAAAGGTAAAGAAAAAATAGAAGAAGGGAGTAAAAGTTGGAAAAAAATGTTAAAGCTTCCCCCACGGATTATTTCTATGTTGAACCTATAGAACAGTCTGTAAAATATTTTTTTAAAAATCTGTTAAAATAGCAGAAACAGGTATACGGAACAATAAGGAAGTTTCATCAATTCAAACTAACTGAAAACTAAGTGGACACGTGTTTTTTCTTTTTTTCATAAGGCGAAAAATGAGGCAGATACATACTACCTACATATTTTGTATTATTGGCTTTATCCAAATAGACTACTACTACTACCTAATATAAGTTAATGTAAATAAAACGTTTATATCATGATGTTTTGTTTTAATAAACCTTTCTTTGCCCCAAAGTTATTTTAGCTATACAATGCAACAAAAATTCATATTTTAAAAAACTAAAAAAAGGTGTATTTCTTGCCTACAGATTGTAGTATGTAATGTGTGAATGCAAAATACTTTAACATTACAAATCTCTTTTAAAAGTAGTTCCTATTCAAGGCCAACTTAAAGAGAAAGTAAAATTTAGGGCAGACGCATATAAAAACAGTTTTATTAGGAGGTGCTTCCATTTTTTAATATTTTTGAATCAAAGGGATGATTTAAAAAATATATATATTTGAAAATTTACAAGTTACAAGTTACAGTGCTGCGCCTGTGTTACACCAGATTTTACAGTATAAATCATTCAAATTTTCTTGGTCATAAAATCATTTTGGGCAAACTAGTTAATATTTTTAACAAAAAAAAAATGCATGCCACACATAAAGAATGTAAAAATTAGGTAGGTACCAAAATATTTGGTAGTATTTTTTTTTGCATACCTATCAATTCCTTAAACATAATTATATACTTACTGTCATATTTTTACATTTTTTTATTGGTTTTTGTGTCGCCCAGGGACGAGGAAAGAAATAGTTTTTATTTTTTTTGTCTCCAAAACAAAGCAAGATTCGGAAAAAATAGCAAAAGTTGTATATTTTATCGGTTGGTCTATTCTATTTCTTTTAAAAACCAATGGCTTGCAATTTTTCTGTTAAATATATCATCTATCAACTTGCTTTTAAATTTTAGGTAATATATACAACGGCAAAAATATGTTTCCAAATTCTTAAAATCCGGACCTGTCGCTTATTCGCGGCCATGCGGTGATGAAGCAGGTGGAATCGATCGATAACCTGCTAATTGAAACTGCGCAGTCTCAGAATTACCTTTTGTTTACATCTGAAGGCGCATGAATCAGTATGATTTGGATCGCTTTGTGCTTATCCATATATGAAGATCGGTGGGTCTTACTAATAAATCTATGGTTATAATTTCTGAAGCATGAAAATGATTGACACATACCACTGTCTCATTTGTGGGTGCAAAAGACTCCTCTCGGTGTATTGCAGCGATCCATTTTCTTCAAAGGTCTTGATCCTTAGGAAAAGTAAACACATTTACATATTCTCCACCATCTTTGAAATATTTCCTATAGTTGCTATTGCAACCCGGAGCACAACACATTCGTGGCATTATTATTTATGTAAAGTTCAACTCAGCACACAATTGTTTTAATTTTTTGGAAGGGCAACGCAACACAAAACTCGATATTTCTATTGAAACCTGGTATTTAAAATTACAAATTGCAATAAAAGATCAACATTGTGTTACTCATAGCACAGTACCACAGAGTAAGAAACAATCAGAATACCGACAGAAAGAGAGAGAGCGATGCTTTGGAAGAACGTATTGGCACAAATCCATGTTTTTCGCAAAGCAGAGGTGTTCAAGGTCATAGCGGCTGGTATCGGACCTCTCTTTCTGTTCGTATTCTGATTGTTTTATTATTCTGTGACAGTACCTACTTTCTTTTAGAAAACCCCTGTAAAAAAATAAAAACTGTTTTAAAGCTACAGGTAAAGAGAGACCGGCCGGCATCTTCCTATTAAAACGCCGCGAAATTTAATTAATATGTTAAAAGTCACTATTTATATGCACTTAACAACACTTTTCAGTCACTGATAAAGTTTAAAAACCATTTTTCACTAATAAAACTCGGAAAACGAATGTAAAGCTGGATTTATAGATTGACATAACATAAGCATAGCATAAGCATAAGAAGTTAAACATTCATATTTAAATTAGGCAATTTATAGATCGACATAACATAAGACACAACATAAGCTTGACATAAGAAGTTGACCAATATTCAACTTTTTATGCTATGTGCTTATGTTCGACCAATGAAAACACAGAATTTTATTTGTATTTACCTTTTGAGAGAATGACATATGCGATGTTCAATAAAGTTTGGTGTTTTGGCTTTTTGAATACTTGTTCTTTTTGAGAATGGTAAGGATCTATAAATTGATATACATAAGACTCTATAATATACTTCTTTAAAAAATTTTAAACAAAATTATAAAATTTGTAAGGTTAGTATTTGCGATTTACGGCTCAGGCGCAACATAACATAAGCCTATATTTATAAACGGACCATTTCTTGTAATGTGCTTATGCAATGCTATGTCTATGCTATGCTTATGTTATGTCAATCTATAAATCCAGCTTAAGCAAGTCAACAAACTGCAACAAAACTGATGCAAAACTGAAAAGATTTAACATAACCTAAGAAAACAAAGCAAAGCACCCGGTTGTTTACGTCATCTCTCGTCACGTGACCTATCTTTGCGGCCTCTAATTTCCCGTAGGCCACGCTACAAATAATATAATATATATGAATCGTCTATTTCAGAAAGGTACTGAGAAGGAATTATTAAGCTTTTCCACTGTATAAAAGTTCAGATTTTTGTTTAAATCTATTTTTCTTTTAAGGATACTTTTCATACAAGATTTAATAATCCCCGAATCGTTATACTTCTATTTACTTTTGGCTTATCCAGGTTTGTTTAAATTCAAATACAAAAAGCTTGTAAAAAAATACTTTCCATTTTTTATTAATAAAAAAAACAGTAATTTACTAAGAAATAGTTCAATTTTGAGTTTAAACACATTTTTACACACTCTAAACAAGAAAAATAATCTTGCCCCTACGTCTTTGCCATATGTAGGTATGTTGAGTACCTTTCGCGCGTGTCTACGTCACGATAGAGCAGCTGTCAGTGAAAAAAAACCGGTCGATGTAACTAGCGTCTTCAGACAGCGGTCTGTTTTGAACTTTTTTGGTGACCTTCGGCGACTGGGTGTGGCTGACCTAGATCATATTATTATATAGTATATATGATCTAGGCTGGCTGAATGCCGGCAATAATTAAGTTATTTTGCATGTCCCGCTCGCTACGGGGTTCAAGGAACAGGAACTAACCAAGCCATACCCAGAATCAACAAAAAAAAAAAATTTTACAAACAACCTCAAAAAACCTTCGCATCACAATTACACTATCTAACCACTGACCTATCAGACGATTGGAAGCGATCCAGTGTACCGCAAAAACATTTGTAATTCTGACGATTCGGGCCGCGTCGTAACCGAACAGAAAAGGTCAAAACAGATCGCTGTCGGAAGACGCTACTGTTGGTGTAACCATCTTCTTTTTTATTATTCTGGGCTGACGATGGCGGTCAGCCCATCATGCACGATATAAGAGGAGAAGACGCCAGCCCCAGCTGCCCCACTCACCATAACCTCATGTTTGACAGTTTGTATTTATTTTTTATTTTACGTAAGTGGTATCAGGTATGTGAATTCTTCAATTCTTGACTGGTGGTTTATTTTATTGCTTATGATGCAACTGAGACTATTAGTATGAATATGAATCCATTTTCATAATTGCTAGCATTTAACGTTGCAGCACGCCTCGACTAGACAAGCGCTATACTTTTGATCTTGGCGGGTTAACCTCCAGAGTCCAGATTTCCAGATTATTGCCAGTAGAACCTGAAGAGCTGAAGACTACTGAAGAGAGAGAGAGAAATTGTTAAACTTTCTTGCCCTAGAAGTAGGCATGTGTATAACTAGCTCAAATATTTCTACCAAATAAAGGGAACTAGATATTTTCTCCACTGTCATACATTATGTCTAGCAATCTGGGAAATAATAACGGCAAGCCAATAATTCTGGAAAGGTTGCCGAATGCAGTTAATGAAGAGAATTATTCGGAAATTGATCAACTGGATACATCTTGGATTAAAGAAGAAAATGATTATAATCTTAAGTAAGTATGTAATTGTTTTTCAAAAAAGCTAAGATATTTAATCATTTCATGCTTTGTATTTGGATGACTACTCTCTCATTTATTGGCTTAAATGCAAAAGAATATGCCACAAATCTTCGCCTACTGAAGGGCACGGCCAACAGCATTTGTTGTAATTCCAAGTATTGTTTTCTTCTAACTAATTTAATGTAAGCAAATAATGCATATCTTGTGATGTGAAACCTAAGAAATGTATATCACATGATTCATATTGATAATGTGACTATTTTTTTACCAAACCAGGACACTGTCTGAATATGAGTTGCCTAGCAGGATTTTTTCTGCGCATTCATCATTTTATCAAAATTGATTATGTTTCATTTTTCTGGCCCTTTGGAAGCAGCTAGTTTTCAAAATATTTTCAGTAGAGTTGTTGTTCTTGAATTGATACTATTAGAAATCATTTATACATTTTTTTTTATGTTTATACATGCCCTACAGAATATAACATTTTAAATGGTCATTGAAGTCTTACATCCTAGACTGGTGGCATATAAAGCAACAGCAAATGGCTCGCATAACACAAATAAATCAGGCTGATACATATTTGCACTAACAGCTTAATTGTATCATTACTCAGCCCAATCTACTTCCGAAAGATGCCCATTATAATAATTGCTATGTAATCTGCTCACAAAAACACTCTCGGTCGACTTATATAAAAGATAATTAACCTGAATTCAGGATAAATGGTGGTATAAAACTTTAGGTTGTCTGCATACAAAAGACACTGATACAAATACAAATAACTTTATTAGTCTTCAGAAAAATACAGAGTATAATAAGACATGTCAAAGAGTTTACAAAAATTTGGTTAAAACCTTAAAACTTAGGAAATATTAAATCACAATACAATTTATCATACCTAATAGAGTTTATAAAAACGAGTAGAGAGTACTGCCTACAATACAACATACTACACCTAAGTACAGATACATCATCACATCAAGTTAGATAGAACATAGAGATCTTTAAACCACTTTACAGGCTAAGAAAATTTTTCCTGTTTTTGGTCAAGGTATAGTATTCTTCTAAATTGTAGATACATGCCCTGGTGATTAACTTTTTTAAAGTTGTTTTGAATTTGCCTAGCTGTTGAGATCTTATTTCCTGAGGTAGAGCATTAAACAATTTTATTTCTTCTGTGTTTGTGCTTGCCAATCTAGTTCCTGGTATTACCAGGTTATTACAGTTTCGGGTAGCATGTTTATGAATATCTGATGCTGTCCTAATACTTTAAGATATTTTTCCTAACATAAACAAGTTTATTATAAATAATCAGACCATATAGGGTCATTATTTCAAGTGATTTAAAATAGGGTCTGCAACATTCATCTCGTTTTATATTAATTTACAATACAACTTACAGCAGACTTTTGAATTTTAAAGATTTTGTCAAGATGTGTCGTTGCTGCAGAACCCCATGTTAATATGCCGTAGCGTAAAATAGAATCAAAAAGAGAATAGTAAGTTGTAAGTGCAGCTGCCTGACTTACAGTATTATTGGTCCGTCTTATAGCATAATAGCCTTGTTTAGTTTATTTCCATATTAATTATATGTTCTACATACAAGAGATTAGCATCTAGGGTAACCCCCAAAAATTTAAAACTTCTTTTTTCTTCAATGCCAGCCAACATTTTTGTTTCAAATATTATGGATTCAGTCTTTGTTTCATTTAGTACAAGTTGGTTGGAAGTGAACCATAGCCTAGCAGGATCCAGCATTGCCTCCAGTAATCCGGCCGAGTCCTCACCTCCCTTAAAAGATAATCCAATAATGCATTCAGTTTTTGTAATGTTTTGAGGAACAACAGTTTGAGTAGTTTGAATGTTAGAAGCTTGTGGGAGGAGGTCATTAATGTAGAGTATGAATAAGAGAGGTCCGAGCACGGATCCCTGAAACACCCCAGTATCTGCAAGCATAGGCTCACTCGCATTGTTGTTATCATAATAGACTACTTGATACCTTTCCTCAAGATAAGATCTCAAAAGTTTAAAAGCCACACCCCTTATTCCATAGAAATACAGTTTATCTAAGAGAATACTTCGGTTTACACGGTCAAAAGCTGCAGTTAAATTAGTAAATAACCCTATACATTTGTCGCTATTTTCAAAAGCCTCTTTTATACAATTTACCAATGTCAGAATAGCATCTAAGGTTGATACATTCTTTTGAAAGCCATGCTGCCTTGGCATTATTATATTATGCTTTACTAGGAAGGTCATAAGCTGATTAAAAATAACTGTTTCTAAGATTATGTTCTGGCATGTAATTTTTGCTATTTGTCTAAAGTTTTGAGTAAGGTTTGACTTCCCTTTTTTATATATTGGCATTTTTTTAGCAAATTTCATTTGGGATGGAAACAAACCTTCCTCCAAACAGGCATTTACTATATCTACCAGTGGCGGAATCAAGAACTCTGATGCTTTTTTAGTGCTGAAAACATTAACTTCAAAAATATCCTCAGTTGTCTTACTTTTGAGTTTATTTATTATACATTTAATATCATAGCTATCCACTGGTTGGAAAAATATAGAGCCAGATTGTTCTAGTTTTTATCCAAATATGAGTTTATGTTTATATTTGTTTTTGGAAGATTTTCAATTAATGTTCTGGCATGTGATATATAGAATTTATTGAGATCATTTGGGGAAATATTTTCAGGTGTCATTTTAGGTTTATTTTTTCTCCCAGTCTCTGCATTTATTATGTCCCAAACAGTTTTACTATAATTATCTGTTTTTGCTAACCTATCATTAAAATAAATTCTTTTTGCATTCGCTAAAATGTTATTATATTTTTGTTTAAAGTCTCTGTAAATTTGCTTATTTCCCTCTGTAGGATACATTTGTTTCGCTTCAAAGTAAAATCTAAGCCTATCTTTTGCTTCTGTTACCTTCTGAGTGATCCAGCCTTTCTTTTCTGGCCTATTTTTGTTAATACATTCCGGAAAACACATATTATAGTAATATAGAAATTGGCATATTTAAGCTCTGCTGACTTTTCTTTATACAAATCAGTCCAGGATTCTTTTGAAAGATAATTGCCCAATGTATATTTGTTACCACTATATAACCTGTGTTTTTTAATCAGCTGAAAAGATTCAATAGTGAAATTTGTCTTTACAGCATAGTGATCTGAAAAACCTAGACAATCTACATGTGTCTCACTAAAGTTAAGGTTTGTAAATATATTGTCTAAACAATTACCTTTTATGTGGGTAGGTTTATGTACCTCTTGATGGAGGCCGAGAGACATAAAAAGCTGAATCACCATAAGCGCATTTTCATCTAACCCACTATTGAAATGGACATTGTAGTCACCTGCAACAATTATGTAAATTTTTTTATCAATTTGGAATACCAAGTCTAGAGCATCATTCATTATTTCTAAAAAGTTCTCTATATTTCTAAGTTGCGTAGATCTATATATACTAACAATAGCTAAATTCAAGGTTTTAGAATAACATTCAGAGATTTCACATACTTGTTCAACGGACATACTTTTGAGATTTTCTAGATTCCTTATTTCTATATTAGGATGAACATAAATACAGCATCCCCCATTTTTAAAGCTGCTTCTGCAAAAGTAACTAGCTAACTTAAAATTATGTAGGCCTATGGACTGCAGCTGATCCTCACCAAGCCAGTGCTCATTTAAACACACTATCTTGATACTTGAATTTTGAATAAGAAGCTATTCGATTTCCATATATTTATTTGACAAACACTGTACATTCAGATGCATAAGTGTCAAAAAATCTTTTTTGGGTTGAATTATATCTTTAGAATCCCCTTCGATTGGCGTTCCTTCAAAAAAAGTTTGTTTGGTTGGTTTATAGTTTCTTTGCTGATTAGCTCTCCAATTAAAAATGTATGGCTTAATAGTGACAGATTGATACACTTAAAACACGACAGTACAGTACATCATTATAAATAGCAAAAAAAAGAATGTGTGAGCCTTGAGAAACACCTGAGGTCGCCAAGATTTCTTCTGAAATAGATCCATACATGGTGACACATTGGCGGCGCTAGAGTAAATAAGACCTAATCCACTCAAGCTATGACCCGTAGAAACAGATCTCTGAAAACTTCCTTAACAGCAGTTCAGACAAACACTGTTGAATCCTTTCGATAGATCGGAGTGGATGACGTCAATCTGACCATCGGCTTCGACTGAAGGAACCAGAGAATTTTGCAAGATTCCCAGATTTGTGGAGGTAGAACAACAAGTGTAGAAGCCGTATAACTGGGGCTGCTTTTTGCCATTTAAGCAAAGCTTTTAACTGTGTCTCATTTGATCTTCTTGCAATGAAACTGAAATACTACAACTTCTCTCCTTCTAGTATTAAATTGTTGAAGTCTTATCTTACTGAAAGATCACAAATAGTTGAGAGTATGGTGTTCCACAGGGTGATCCTGCGACCATTGCGACTTTCGGTATATACAAATCACCTGGTGAATGGTGACCCCAGGCTGATTTCATTCTTTTTGCGGATACAATCATTATTAAAAGAGCAAAGGAAATTGCTAAATTGCGGGAGGATCTTGGTGAGATGCAGTCAAGGGTTGCAGACTGGTTTACCACTAACGAACTTTGTTTGAATGAATCTAAAAATCAACAATTATTTCTTTCAACTCGCGGAATTAACCTTAACATCTCCAATGATCCAGTTAGCTTTTTAGGACTAAAAATAGACTATAAACTGCTATGGCATGCCCATATCGATCAGCGAGGTTCTAAAACTGCGTCAGCCGCATTTGAACTTCGGAAACTTACACAATGTGTTTCCCCTAGAGTTGCTTTGTCGGTATGCTTTGCTTGCAGTTATTTTACTGACTTTGGCAAAATAATACTTCTACGAAACCCTTTCAGAGACAGGGATAACAATAACAATGCTTCTATGTTCTTAAAATAAGATGCATCAAAACTTATATATCGGGCTTGAAGCAACTAATGGAATAGTCGATGAACCTGTCTTGGTTGCAGAATTGTTTAGTGATGCGTTTCTTTTGAATTCTACCTGATCAAGTAATCATCCCTATGAAAGTAGTCATACTTACCCAACATTTTTTTCTTACACCTGTTGATGCTCATGAGGTCTATGCCATTATAAGGAGTCTGCCCAATAAGCGGTCAGCTGGCTTGGATGAAATCACAGTGTTTTGTTAAGGAAAGTTGGTGATTTGGTTGTTGAACCCTTGACTAGCATAATAAATACATGTTTCCTTACGGGTTTTTCCCGTTTTTTTGGAAAATGCCAATGTGATCCCCGTTTTTAAAAAGGGGAGCAGATGCGACATTGACAGTTACAGACGGGTACCTTTATTGCTATCAGTGTCGAAGGTCCTGGAGAGAGCAATCTATAACCGACTCATAAAATTTATGCAGCAAAACAAAATGCTGGTTCCACATCAATTTAGATTTAGGTATATCTACGGACGCAGCCATTTTTAATATTGTCGACCATATTTTTCATCAGCTAGATAAAAAAAAGGATAACGGCAGGGTTATTTTTTGATCTCTCAAGGGCATTCGATACTATAGACCATCCCAGACTCCTGAGCAAGTTGGAGACATGTGGTGTGAGGGGAGTGGGTGCCTCATTATTGAAATCGTATTTGTCTGATAGGAGCTAGTGTGTGTGTGTGTTAAGGGAGATACTGGACCGCGTGTATCTGCACTTGTGAGGGTGTCCCAGGGGATGATGCCCCAGGGATCTGTATTAGGTCCGCTTCTGTTCCTGCTTTATGTCAATGACTTGTCCGGGAATCAATGTCCTGGGGCGATAAGTCAATTTGCGGATGATACGTCAGTCATTCTGTCTGCTGGTTCTCGAGGTGAACTGTCTCAACTTGGCACTGTGGCGGCCAATCAGATGTGGTGGGAGGCCAACAACTTAAACATACAGCAGACCGGTGTCATGGCGGGAGCAGGAGCGCATCCTTGTATGTTGCTCTGCATCGTAGGTCTATACCAATAATTGTCGAGAGGGAGACATTTCTGGGGGTGTATGTAGATAGCGGATTGTCTAGATTGAATACTGTATGCGATTCGATCTATAAGAGATCAAATATGAATTGAAAATCCACGTATATTTATTTCTCATACGTACAATCTATAATCTCATATGGAATCATGTTTTGAGGATCATATTCAGGAGCAAAAAATCTTCAATGCCCAGAAACGAATAATACCGTCAATCTGGTAGGGCATATTTTAACAGCACCTTCCCTTTATTATCTTGCACTGGTTTTATTTGTAAAGAAACATCCTGATCTATTTCTGACGAACAGGAACCGTAGCGGAGAATTACCATTACATACCTGAACATCAAACAACGTTTTTCGAGAGAGGACCATGATATAGAGCCATTGGAGCATTTTTGAGCTACCATCAGAAATAAGAAATATAACATATTTAACCATGTTACAAAATATCTTAAAGAAGGTTGCCTTTACTCATTTGACTTTTAATCTTTATTATTGCATTAGTTTATGTGTTGCGACATTGTGATTTATTTTATTTTATATATTGTAGTCTTTATTGTGCATTGTATTTTTCTGAAATTGTAATTTTAAGTGTAAGTTTTATTAAATTGACGCCGCCTTGTCGATATTCGAATGTATGGCTTGAA
This sequence comes from Pissodes strobi, assembly GCA_016904865.1. NCBI lineage: Eukaryota > Metazoa > Arthropoda > Insecta > Coleoptera > Curculionidae > Pissodes > Pissodes strobi. The sequence continues at coordinate 7,069 of MU188950.1, read as the reverse complement.
GGAATAAATAAATAATAACCTGTCTCGGAAAAAGAAATTGTAAAACAAATTGTCACACGCACCCTTAATTGAGGCGGAGGATGCTCAACTGTCATTCTATCCCTACTTAGCAAAATAATTTAGTTTAAGGTTCAGTGAATTTTCTTGATTATGATTATTCTATCTGAAAAAAATTTGAGTAGAGTTTAATATTTTTAGGGGATCTCTAAATGGAGCTGACATTGATTTAGATGAACATGAAAGCAATAATATTAAAACTGAACTGGATATGTAAGTAACTATGATTTTAATAATTGTTATGGTCGCATGAAAATCCTTCTCAGAGTCATAAATTGTTTACTAAATAAATTTTGTGTATTATCCAACTATTTCTAGTTGTGATAGAAATGAAGTATTGTAAATTGAGTGTTACATGCTCTTTTTTCTAATATTAGTGGACTGTTTTTATTATTCGAAAATTTTATATGATTTTAAACTGCCGACAAATACTTGCAGATTCTAGAACCCCTAGAATATCATCAACTCATACTTACACTGATGCTCTGAAAATGAAATTATTTTATTTTATAGAAAATCCAATGATACAAAATGTGATGATGATTATTTGATTCCATCGGACTTTGTAAGTCATGAAGAGGTTGATATTAAAAGTGATGATGATGAAGAGAACATATCAGAATTCAAGTAAGAAATTTGAAATTGTGATATTCATTCAGAAGTATTATATATTCTGGTTCTCCTGACCGGAATAAATAAATTTCACCAATTGATATAATATATAATATAACAACGGGTATTAAAATTATTCAATATGACGGTGGTTTATGGGAAATAAAACGCGAATATAATTTCTGTGTATCTGTATTCCACTAGTTTCGTTAAGATTGAAAGTTCAAAGAAAAGTAAACACACACCAAAAGTACTTTTCCTTATTTTAAAAAGGATATATAAATCAAACTAATTATTGTTGATATAACTTGAACCTTTCAGCTGACACACAAAGAGGTTCCGTTAGAATTCTAATTAATGGGCACTTCTAAATTAAGCTCATGCGTTTTTGTCAACCTTAACTGAGATCCTTTCGGAATCTGGTTTATTGGTTTTCGTATTAATCTTAATTTCAACATTTCCACTTAAAAACAGAATCAGCCAGTCCTATATTCCCTAAGATATTAAAAATATCTCATTTATTATGTCTAAGAAAATAAACTGGTACTTATATAAAAAAATACACACAAAAAAATTACAATACTAACATAGTTATGCAGAAAAGTTTCACTTTTGGAGTAAATCAATCTCAGATCTTAACTTGAGGAACTTTACTGCTGGCAGTGGCTTCGTGAACGCATTAGCCAATTGTTCACCTGTTGAAATATATTTCAATGTTATGGTTTTCTGTAAGATTTGTTCAGATGTAAAATGATATTTTATGTCAATATGTTTGGTTCTTTTATGATTTATAGGGTTCTTTGCTATATTTATGCAACCATTATTAACTTCAAAAATAATTATCGGTGATTGTATTTTGAAACTAATACTCTGTAATAAAATTCTTAGCCATATGGCTTCCCTAACACACTCAAAAAGAGCCATATATTCTGCTCCCGTTGAAGAAGCAGCTACTGAGGGTTGTTGTTTTGAGTTCCAGGATATTGTACAATTTTCAAAGACTTTAAATAAATAGCCTGTTGTACTTTTCCTATTTAACTCATTATTTCCCCAATTTGAATCAGCATAGGCCTCAATCATATTGCCATAATTATCATTGCACTTATATGTTAATTTAAGATCTACAGATCCCTTCACATATCTTAATACTCTTTTCAAGCATACCCAATGTTCTTTATTGCTTTTACTTTGAAATCTGCTTAGAATACTTATTGCAATACAAAGATCTGGCCTTGTACAAAGCTTGACGTACATAAGACACCCAATTAAATAATTCAATTTATTTTCTAGTGGTGTGTTTACAGATTTGCATTCGGACATATTAAATTTATTCAGAACTGTTTTTAATTAATAATAACTCTGATCTAAAATTACAGTGTTTTCGGTTCTCATGATTGGGATTACCAAAAATAGTTTAACATCCTGTAAGTCTTTCATTTGAAATTCGTTCATGAGATAATTTTTAAACCCTGACATTGTATTTTTTTAGTTGTACAAATTAAAATGTCATGGAGATATAAAGTCACATAAATATTCCTATTTATGTCTCCTTTATCCAAAAAATATAAACTTGGATCAACTGATGAGCTTTTAAAATTACATTTCTTATTCGTTTGATCAAAATGCTCATACCAGCATCTGGAAGATTGTTTTAGGCCATAAATTGATTTATTCAATTTGCAAATTTTATTAACAACTGCTTTTAGACCCTCAGGAATTTTCATGTAAATTTCCTCACCTAAATTTCCATGTAAAAATGCTGTTTTCACATCCATATGATGAACAAATATGCTGATTTGAAAAAGCCAATAATGCCAACATCACTCTAAATGTTGTGATGCGGGCGACTGGCGCAAAAGTTTCATTAAAATCGATTAAGTATTTCTGACTAAATATTTTGCTACCAATCTTGCCTTATACTTTGTGGGATTTCCTTGTTCATCAATTTTGACAGTAAATACCCATTTACAGTCTACAATATTTTTGCCCGTGGGTTTATTTACAAACGTCCAAGTGTTATTTAAATTGAGCGAATCAATTTCATCCTTGATGGATGACAGCCTCCCACTGACAACGATCATCCCTTGTTTTAATTTAATGGTAAAATTTTGGAATTGATTTTACAAGGGTTTGTGCGCATTACCGGGACTTAGAATTACCTGTTACCGGATTACAAATGGTGAGTGGCAGTAAGGGTCAAGTTCAGTGTTCAACATGTGCAAACATTTGCCGCGAAGAGAATGTAAACAAAGCCGTAAATGAGCCTATGATCAAAAAAGATGAAGAAATGAATCTATTGAAGCAAAAAATTCTAGAAATGGAAAGTAAAATGCAGGAAAACAGCGTCAATAAAATTATTAAGCGAATGGAATCAATGGAAAAGTCCATCTTGGAAAAAGTAGGCTTCCTGGATACAACAGAAACTACCGAGCTAAAGAGGAAGAACAAATCAAAGAAAGAAAATATGGTTAAAGTAACCGAGAAAATGGACAAAGTGGGAAAAAAGGGTGTCTGAAAAAATCATAAGGGCCGAAAAATGTGCATTTCAGCGGGAAAAAGGTATGGAAACGCATACCATAATCCCTGTTCCAACCTTAAAGGAAGCGTCTAAAAACCCGTCAAACGGACATTTAAGGAGCGTAAACAGTTCGAACATGCGTGTAAACACCAAAGCACATGCGTCAGCGCAGCCGCTGATATCCACAAAACAACCAAAACACGTTCGAAAAGTAGTTCAAATGCACCATCTGGAGATGATATCCTTGACCTTACGGATGACACTCCAACTTTAAGTCACCACACAGCAAAAACCAAAAATAAATAGGGTCCATAACACTTTAGCGTCACACAAATTAAGAAGTTTTTGGTAAAAATAAGAACATTTTCTATGTTAGAGAGAGTGATTCTTTATAAAAAAGTGCGGACGGAGGATCTTTTTTTATTAAAAAATAGTAACATTTCTGACCTAAAATACATGAAACTTTCGGTAGATGTGAGTGATCTACCTATACGAAATTTTCGACCTTCGGATCTGCGCATTTGGCAGCAGACCAGTGTTGTTCTAATATTTCGTTCTTCGCTCGCTTCGGGGGCTCAACCAGACAAAACTAACCCAAATTAACCTTGTAGATAACATAGAAAAGGGTAAATTTTTACTTAGCGCCCTTTTCGAATTTAGCAGTTTATTTTCGTATAACGTGTATTAGACAGTATTAGAAGCGTTTTGTAACACGTTACATATTGCGCAAAGTACTTTTGACGCCAAAAGTTGAAAAAAAAACCCACATGTTGTTTCAAAAAGTAGAATAGTAGCTTGCTAAACCACAGCTAACCTAAACTAACCAACACTAACCCAAAGTAAACAAAACCAATCCAAACTAACCACAGCCAACCCAAACAAACCAAAACTCACCCAGACTAACCCTAAATTAACCAAAGTAAGGAAATAAGCACGCAAACAAGCGCCCTACGTGCGCTTGTCTCTTCACTATCTCAAACTAAGCAAACCCAACCCATACTAACCAGGAAGGAAATACAGTTACGTACACCTGCATTACAGGTAGTGTGGGACTCGCTGCTCTCGATGACATGGGAGCCTTACCCACTGAAACCTCCTTCACGCCCTTGAGGAGAGCTTCCCGGCCCCGTCATAGACATCTCCGCAGGAAGCTTCCGGGTGTCTTAATTGTTATCTGGTCTTTTTTCAATTTTTTCATCCTCTTCTTTCTTTTTTATCACTTGTTTTATGTATTTATGGATGATCTCCCATTTATTCCTATTTTCCAACATGTGGGCAATCATATTCCCTGGAGATAATTCATCCTCAATTAACAGGTTCGTTTGCAGTCTTTTAGCTTCCCATCTTGGGCAATGGAACAAAGTGTGCTCCGCTGTATCTTCCTGGTTGCAGTATCTACAACTTCCATTTCGTCGCTTCCCTATTCTATACAGGAAGCTATTAAAACAGCCATGGCCTGTCAGTGCTTGGGTCAGGTGATAATCAACATATCCCCATTTTCTGCTTGTCCATTTCCTCAGGTCTCTGATTAGGCTATAAGTCAACCTACCCTTAACCGATCTGTCCCATTCCATTTGCCATTTATATATTGTGGTTTCTCTTGCTGTTCCTCTTATTTGTGCTGTCCTCTCCAGTCTCTGTCTCTTTGCAAAGTAGAGCCTGTGCCGTTCGTCAGCTAGCAAATGAAATGGAATCAATCCTGCAATTACCAAAGCTGCTTCCGTAGAGACTGTTCGGTATCCTGCGCATACTATCATGGCTATCGTTCTTTGAACCGATGCTACCATGCTTTTATATTTTTCGATTCTCATTGCAGGCAGCCATACCGGTGATCCGTACAGGACAATCGACTGAATAGTCATTGCCAACACTCGCCTTTTTCTTTCTGAAGGTCCTCCCACATTCGGAAGGAGTGCTGCTAGCGCCTTTAAAGCCTTGGTAGCTTTTTCGCATACCTTTTCCAGATGTCGCCCCATCGTGAGACCTCTATCCAGTGTAATTCCTAGGTAATTTACCTTTACTACTGGTTTTATACACTTATTACCCATCCGGAACTGTATATGGTCCACTTTCCACTTAAAATTCAATATGATGGCTTTCGTTTTTTCCGTAGATACGGACAGATTGTTGTCCTCCATCCATTTGGCCACAATCTCCAGGACTTCATTGCCTTTTTGCATCATATCCTCAGAGTTGTCTGAAGATACCAGCACGGCCAGATCGTCGGCGTAACAAATTAGCTTTGTTCCCTCTGGTACATTCAGTCTTAGAAGACTATCGTACAGTACGTTCCATAATGTTGGGCCCAGTACTGAACCCTGTGCAACGCCCCCAAACACACTTCTTATTATACCCTTTGCAATCGCCACTGTCCGCTCCTCTAGGTAGTTCCCAATCGTGTTCCTAAGGTAATCGCTTATGCCCAAATTGCGCAGGTTTTCCTTGATTATTCCCCAAGAGGCCGTATTGAAGGCATTCTTGATGTCCACCAATATCATTGCATGCCACCCACCCACCTTGGTTTTGACGGTTTCAATCACCTCATGCACTGCATCTACCGTTGTTTTCCCTTTTGTGAAGCCAAATTGTTGTCTGTTGAATCCCCCGTGTTTATCTTTTATTTCTTTAGTTAGTCTGTTGTTTAATAATCTTTCGTATACTTTGCCTAGTATATCAATTAGGCAGATTGGGCGGTATTTTGTTAAATCGTCTCTTGATTTTTTCGGTTTTTCCACGAGCACAAGTTTGGTTTTTTTCCAATCTTCTGGAAAGATGTTAGTTTCCAGGCACGTATTATAAAAATCAGTAAAAAGTTGTACGTTGCACATAATCACGGTCTTAATGGCTTCCGTCTGGCCCTGGCGATTTATTCCTTTCGTAGCCATTGAGATTTCCTCACTTGTAAAAATATCACAGTCATATATCACATTTTCTTTAGCTATCACAGTTGGTTCCTGATGCATGAAGAGGTCTTCAAACAGTAAGATTTTTTGATCAATGTTAATTTCGATCTTTGGGTGTGGTTGGTTCAGTCGAGCTTTTACTATCCTGTAGCCATCGCCAAATATATCATTTTCTAGGTCGTTGCATAGGTTCTTCCACGCCTTTTCTTTTTCCCGTTTGATGTCTTTTTTGCACTCTTATATTCGTTCCAGAGGTGTTCTCTTCTGGCTTGGTTTCCCGTTTCTCTTTGGTATAAGCGCCGTTTCCGCCCTACATCCAAAATCTTTTGTTGAACTTCTTGATTCCACCAGTATGGAAGTTTATAATTTTCGTCACACCTTACCATAGGCGTGCTCTCCCTATATGCTTTTTTGATGATTTTGGTTAGGGCTGCAGAGTTATTGGGGGTTTGATTATTTCGAGTTTTCCTAAGAAAGCTTTGCTTTAATTTCTCCAAATCAGTGACTCCTGGTTTGACAATGCGCAGTTTCCGACTATTCTTGTTATCTATCTCTGTGATTATAAACCTATGTTCAGTAATGTCCATATCTGTCAATATTTTCCAATTAGGTTTCCTTCTCGTTAGTCCCTCGGAGCACATCGTGAGGTCTATGTAGGACTGTCCGGACTTTCGGACTAGGGTTGGGGCCTCACCATCATTAAGCAGCACCAAACGGTTGCCGTTTATCCATTGTGCCAGCTCGATACCTCTTTTATCGGTCTTGTCGCCTCCCCATGTATGGTGTTTAGAGTTAAAATCGCCTGTCACGATGATGTGGTGTTTTTGGACATTTACGGGTTTTATTGCACGTTCTAGTTCGGACAGATACTCTTGAAACACGTTAAAATGACAGTTGGGACTTATATACACGCTAAAAACAATAAAATCTGTAAATTGGACTGCCACAAAACATTTTCCCTTAAGCATATTTATCACAG
>JAEQML010047503.1:0-56718 GCA_016904865.1 Pissodes strobi | reverse complement strand
TTAATTTTAAAAAATACGGCTGTAGAAAAAGTTCTGTGTGTTTTTCGAGCGCAAAGTAAGATTGCCGTTTTCGAAAGATTACTGCGCTCCGCTACGCGTCGCGCAGTAACATTCTTTCTCAAGCGGCAATCCCTTACTTTGCGCTCTAAATACACAAATAACTATTTCAACAATTTAATTAACATTAAAATGCGCAACTTTGCCTTTATTTAACCGTCATTTTAACTACCGCGATACCAAGGCTAATGCATGGAATATATAATACCCTGTATTCCTGTATCTTCAAAAACTTTAAAAATAGAGATCGTTTTATTTCGTATATTCTACCGAGTCACACGAGAAGGAGGCTAACCTTTATAACTGTTTTGCTTTCGAAGACAACCGAACGAATTTGGTTCATTCGTATATCACAAAATTACTCATATTTTAGCTTATTCATTTGCTTTTCCACACTTCCACTTTTGCAGGTACAGGAACAGTGTCCCCTGGTATTTCTCCATTGATTGGTAGAAAAACAAAAATGTACGCGTACTTACTTTACTGATAACATTAAAAAAACTTTCTATGCAAAAGACACCTACTGCTAATTTTTGTCGTTAATTTGTCCGAAGACTCTAAAACTGCGACCTCCCTTGTGTGTGTAGACGGCAATTTATTGTTAAAAAGCCTTGTATCCTTTTTTGCTTCTTGCATTTTCGCTTTGGTTTGTAATCTGGATCTCCGTCATAAAAAGCACGAAAGAGATCCGAAAGATCTCCGAAATCACTGACATCAGTTAATAAAAAGTTTATTCTGTTACTAACTGCATATTTTCTTTAACATGACTGTCGACCGTATCAGTAAATTGAGTCCCAGCTTTTGAAGTCACCAATCTTACTTTCCATATAAAACGTATGTAAATTGTCGGTAAATACGGTCCATGAATATAGCCACCCAAATATGACGTCCAATTTCCGAATTTATCATGTTTAAAAGTCGGTAACTACCCTTTATAATTTGATAAAAATATGAAATTATAGGAACACATAAACGTTTAATAAAATCGATATCGTGATAGCACTTTTTTAATGAAAAAATTCACAGTCCTTTACAAACATGCAACCGGGGAGGAAAGGACATTGAAAATGATAAATAAAAAATGTGATCTGTGTTGTAATTCAAATAGTTTTTAAAAGCTGAGTTTAAAAAATTAAAAATCCAAACACGAGTGTTTATAACATATTTAATTAAAGAAATGCGTTTTTAATATTAATATTAAACAATATCATAATTAATAATTAAGGCAAATACTAATATCAATTTAAAAAAAGGTGCGGGTATGAATATTTTAAAAGTTACCCTCCACTTGTAGATAAAAATATCAATTAATATATAATTAGCCATAACGTTACTGTAATATTTTTAAACTATTCCGATTCGTTTCAACCCGTGTTGGTGCCTTTGGTGACATTTGATTAGTCTTTTAATCAACTTTTGGTATTTTTTAGCCCGTTTGGCTGCTTTTACTTACTTTTGATTAGTTTTGGTTAGTCGTTCAAGCAGCTTTCGGTTTGCTTAGTTGATTCCAATTTATTTTAGTTATTTGAGCAGGTTCCTATACTTTATGTCCAATTTAAATGATTTTAGTTAATTTGGGTTAGTTTCAACTTACTTTAATATTTGTAATCTGTACCGATACCGTTTTAGCCCTTTTTAATTCTTTTAATTACTGTTGGTTATATTTGGTTAGTAGGTCAATCAACTTTAGGTTAATTTCAGTTAGTTTTAATTTATTTTAGTCAGTTGAACCGATTTTAGTACATTATAACCAATTTTAATGTTTTTGAGTTAGTTTTAACTTACTATTTGTAATCTATTTCGATACGTTTTAACCCGTTTTGGCGCTTTTAGTTACTATTGGTTAGTTATTCGCTCAAGTTTCGGTTACTTTCAGTTAGTTCCAATTTATTTTTATTTGAACCGGATCCGATACATTATATTCAAATTTAATGTTTTTGGTTAGTTTTGGTTTGTCGCCAAAATTCGGTTCGTTTTGGTTAGTTTTAACTTACTTAAATTTTTGTAATCTGTCCCGATACGTTTTAGCCCGTTTTGGTGCTTTTGGTTAGGCGTTCAATCAACTTCTAGTTAGTTAACCCTTAACATACGCAGATTAGTTTAACCCATAACAGACGCAGATTTCCTGTAATATTTTTGGCATTTGAACATTTTGGCAACACTGCTTTTAGGTATTCGTAGAAAACGCTATTCTGCTGTAGCCTTCAGTACCGCGCAGAGTTTTGTTGCGTTCGGGTCGAGTTAAAGTAGATTTAGTTAAGTGAGGTCGCGCAGGGACCCCTCATGTATGTTTACGATAGCTAAATTTAATTCTTGTTTGATTTAACTTTCAGTTTTCATCAAAAACTGATTTTAAAAGTCGGCGAGAGCAATCACGACCTTTGACGCAAAAGTAACAAGAAGAACTGGTTGAAAATCTAAATTTAGATGATTCTGATTTAGAAGACGCGTATGAAAGTGAAGACGACAGCGAAGCTGATCACAATTTCTTGGAATCCGTGTCTGAAACGGAAAATAGAGTGAGAATAAACAGTGAAGAAGAGTCTGATGCAGAGGCTATCGAGATCGAGGTAAGTGCTGCCTTTGGTCCAAAATACATCACAAAGTCTGGCATGCCATGGAAATGCACGTCCCGGTCTTACGCAATACAGTAGAGCCGCAAGTACAAATATGGAATTTTCAACTTTCTTCTGACAATGGAAATGAAAAACATTATACTTATAATGAGTGGAATGCTAAATTTCCCCAGAAGCAGAAAGAGTGGAAGGCACTAGAGATGGATGAATTGGGCAGCTTCTTTGGCATTTTGCTAAAAGCGGGTGCACTAAGGTGTAGAAAAGAATCCATACAGGAAATGTGGTCCTCGGATGCTTCTATAAGGCGCGCCTGCTTTACTGCTGCTATGTCCCGTAATAGATTTACAGACATTTCGACATTTTTACGCTTCGATGACAAATTGACCAGACCTGCGCGAAGAGAACAGAATAAATTAGCTGCCATAAGCGAAATATGGGAAATGTTTGTATCAAACTGCAGAAATGCCTTTGAACCATACGAATACGTAACAATTGATGAGCATCTGGTATGTTTCCGAGGCAAGTGCCCATTCAGGCAGTATATAAAATCGAAACCAGGGCGTTATGGCATTAACATTTGGGTAGCTGCTGACGTAAAATCATCATACTTGTGCAACCTTCAAGTTTATTCGGGAAAATCAGTAGATGATGTAACAGAGCGGAATCAAGGCTTTCGGGTTAAAAAAGATTTGGTAATACCTTATCATGAGAGTTGGCGTGGGATTATCACCGACAACTTTTTTACAAGTGTTTCACTTGCAAATTTTCGGCTCATGAGATAACTTACTCTGCTTGGTACCGTAAGGAAAAATAAACCAGATACGCCAGCACAACTTAGTCAGGGCTTCCCTGTTGAATCCTCCATGTTTGCCTTTACCAAAGATCTAACTATGGTTTCATACAAACCGATGAAAGACAGGACGGTGCCCGTACTTTCAAGTCAACATGATGCTGACTCGATTTGTGAAAACAGTAAGAATAAACCATATATGATGTTAGATTACATCAAATCAAAAAGTGGAGTCGATGATGCTTATCAGAGAATATTCGTGCAGTAGAAAAACAGCTCGTTGGCCCTATAGGCCCCCCCTGTTCATGAACATCTTGGATATATGTAGTCTGAACGCCTTCATTTTGTACGTTGAGCAAAATCCAGAGTGAAAGAAAAATATGAAATGGCGACGACGTTTTATCTTACTTCAGCTTGGTGATGAGCTTGCTCGTAAAAATATGGAAACCAGAGCCAAATATAAACATAAGTTGCATGCGGTATCGGCTCTAAGGGACTGTGGTATAGTTGTACCTTCTACAGATGAACAAGCGGCTCCAGCAACTACGCCTGCTTGGAAACATATATAATATATTGCCCATGTTACCAGTGTCCTCGGCGTAACGATAAGAAAGTAAATACAGTTTGCAATTTTTGTAAGAAATTCATTTGTGACATACACAGAGTGAAAAAAATAAATATTCTATGTACAAACTGTTCGTCTAATTAAACTGCTTAATTAAAAATGTTTTTTTTTATATCTTTAAACATATTCTTGTTGTTCTGTTATTTTCATCATAAGTTTAAGTTTTTTATTTTATATTTTATTTCATTTGACATATTTAAACTAAATAAATGTGCCACTTTTTAAAATACACATCGTATATTATACTTTAAATATGTATTTTTGTGGGGTTCCTCAAGGACCCCTCATGGTATTTTACGGTTTTTTTTTGAGTCACGGTACATTAAGGGTTTTAAGTTAGCTCCAATTTATTTGAGTCATTTGAACCGATTATAATCAATTTTAAGTTTTTGGCTAGTTTTGGTTAGTCGCCAAATTCGGTTAAAATTTAATCAAAATCATCGTCATCATCGTTAAGTTCTTATTAGCTCGATAACATAAACAATTATAAGGCGTCCTCTTAAACAAACTAGCACGATCTCTCACGCATATGACGTCATGTGACAAATGTAGCATGTACTTTTCTACGATTTGAGGCATATACATTTTCAGTGTTAAAAAAATCCTGCTGTATACTGTAACATTGCAAATGTTGCTGAATACAATCGCAGTATAGGTATCTCCATATTGTGACACAATATTGCGATTTTCTCCTTTTACTGGTTGATTTTTGTCACTTCTCGCGATTTTATTCCAGGTTTTCGAACGTGCTTGACAGGTGCAGTATATCTATTTAATGCGCCACTTGACAAAGGTGGTATATATATTCGCTGATGAGAAAATTGATAGCTCGTCTGGCCTGAACAATCGTATCTTTACTATTTTTGATCCTCACGTCACCGAACATTGAAAACAGACTAGAAGGTTCACTCTAAGCCCCGCCCCCAGAATTTCCCTCCTTGCCCCGTCGCGGAACCTGATGAAATGCTGTTAACTGCTCAGGCTTTGTGCCACGTTTCACCTCCTGCGTGGAAGTCCGGCGTTTTGCCTTTGTAAGTGCTACATCAAAAGTGCCGACTGAGAGTGGACCGTCTAGTCTCTTGTTAATGTTCAGTGCTCATGTCTAACTACCGCCTGACTGTATTGTTACACTATTAAGCAAATTAAGTAGAATGCCTATTTTCTAAAATAATTATCTGTCATATCGTCTATGAACGTTGTGTGATGAACTAGCGTCGTGACCCCTTTTTTGAAGGGTCCTTCTGTGTGACAGAATTCCTTCTGTAAAGAACCACTTCCTCCTTTCGACGGTGATCTAGGTAATCCCGTCGGTTAGCCGTACAGAGGTTTTTTTGTCAGGGTTAGTCAACTACATGTCGGAGATATACTTAATAGGGAGTGCGAGTGTCTACAACTCGACCAGATACAAGTAAAATCAAATTTTATTTATTTTACGAAATCTCAATCTGTCATGCTATATCATTTTAATTAATGAATTCATAATTAACAACGACATGTCGTTTGTCCAAACTACCATATATCGCTTATCGTTACCTTTCATTTTAATTAATGAATTTGTTATTAAGGACCATATAGGCGGTTTGTCTTATCTACCGTATATAGCTTATCGTTACCAATCATTTTAATTAATTACTTTATAATTATCGACGGTACGTCGTTTGAATTAATTATCGTATATCGCTAATCGTTATCTATTTTTTTAATTAATGAATTTATAATTGAACGACTAGGACGTTTGTCGTCTATCGTTTATATTCTCGTTAATTCTCACTTTATTTACTGATCTAGCTATCTTGTTTATCGAGCTTACTTTTGAAAGAGATGCTTAATTTTATCTGGAATTTGAGAGTCATTTGGCTAGTGTCAGAATAGCTGATCTTTTTTGCTGTACTTGGTATTGATATCGGATGCGACTTGAGCTCAATTCGTTTACTTATATATATTTAACGGCTCTAAATGTAAATATTTACCTGACAGGTCAAGTTATTGATTTGGTATCTAGAGTATATCAGAGAGATATCTAACAACAGAATCTTCTTATTGATTCATAAACGTAACCAGAGGCTCAAATTGATTTGAGATAGGATTAATTGTTCTAAAAGACTTACACCAGAGTTTACTTTTCTTAATAAATTAGTTATTTGTAATCTTGGTGCTTATTTTGATAAATTTCAGTCAAGATATTAACTAATCTGAGTATTCAAAATTTTTCGACGTTCTTCTACAGGGTATTTTTCTAAATTTCTTTACCCTATTTTCGAGGAACAATCATCATTGATAATTTTTTGTACCAAAAAATTAGTGGCCCCTACTCTAACCTCCAAGATATAAACTCACGCCTTTAAAGAAAATTGAAGCCGCTGAGCATACCTGGCATATGAACAGCCTAATGAGCAATTAGCAAATAAGGTTACATATTTGGCACCCAACGCTTAAGGCTGGTTACAATGTTATAAATTAAAATATAAATGTACATACATTATGGCATATTTTTTTCTATGGTGCGTTCTTATTACGCATTTTTTAATATTACTTTTATACCGAAAAAAAAACAACTAAATTTTTCAGGCTTTTATTAAAACTACTAAAAACTCGCGAAATAAGTTTAGGTTTCTATTTGAGCAAGTGCTAGTAGATCGTAACAAAAATTGACGAACCAGCTACGATTATTACCTTTATTGCTGAAATTGATTTAATATTTAATGTTAAATTATTTGTTTTTATAAAATTTGTCGCGGGAAATGTTCAGAAAGTTTTAATTAATTTTATTGGAAAAAACTTTTGAAATCGCGCAACAAGCTTTGTAAAAACAAACAATTTTCCATAAAACATTACTTCAATTTCAAGAAAAAAGATAGTAACCGTAGGCAGGTACCTCTATTTTTATTATATTACGATCATTACTCTAATAAAAACCTAATTTTACTTTGTCAGTTTTTGTTTATGGTTTTTTTATCAAAGCTTGTTTTTATTCCATTTTTAATTATTTTATTATGTGCTTTTAAGTTGCCACATCTTAATTTTATTTTTTTTCCTTTCCCCTAAATATGGCACTGTCCCAAAACAATAAATAACGCCTCACATAATTAAATTATATTGTACTAGCAGAGTCTATAGATATTCTAAAATTGTATAGGACCATAAATATGGTACGTTAACGTATTTTCCAGGTAAAACTATAAATCTGTTATTTACCTTTTATTCCAAATGTAGCTTTGATAAATTTATGTTACCATCAGAAAGCCGTAAAAATTACAACCAAATTAAATTTAAAAAAAAAATCACAGTCCTTCGCAAAGATGCAACCGGGGAGGAAATTGAAAATGATGAATAAGAACGCAAAAATGTGATTTGTGTTGAAATTCAAATAGGTTCTAGAAGCATAGTTTAAAAAAGTAAAATTACAAACGCTAGCTATATTATTATACATATTAAACATTATCTTAATTACAACAAAAATAATTAGAAAAAGGTGCAAATATGAAGACCCAAAAAAATTACCCTTTACTTTGGGATAAGAAAATCTATTAATATATAATTAGCCATAACGTTACTGTAATATTTTTAACCGGTTCCGATTCATTTTAGCCCGTTTTGGTAATTTTGGTAATTTTTAGTTACTTTTGGTTAGTCGTTCACTCAACTTTCCATTAGTTTAAGTTAGTTCCAATCTATTTTAGTCATTTGATTCGACCCTGATACGTTATAATCAAATTTAATCTTTTTTGGTTAGTTTTGGTTAGTCGCAAAAAGTCGGTTTGTTTTTGTTAGTTAATTGCTTTAGTTTTTGCAACCTATTCCGATACGTTTGAGTCCGTTTTGGTGCTTTTGGTTACTTGTGATTAGTTTTGGTTAGAAATTCAATCAGCTTTCGGTGAGCTTTGGTTAGTTTTAACTTGTTTTAGTAATTTGAACCGGTTCCGATACGTTATAACCAATTTTAATGTTTTTGGTTAATATTAGTCAGTCGGCAAAATTCGGTTAATTTAAGTTAGTTTCAATGTTTTTAATTTGTTTCGTTGTTTAGCCCATTTAAGGTTCTTTTGGTAAGTCGTTCACTCAACTTTCGGCTAATTTTAGGTAGTGTTAATTTATTTTAGCCATTTGAACCGGTTCCGATACTTATAACCAATTTTAGTGTTTTCGGTTATTTTAGGTTAGTCACCAAAATAAGGTTAATTTAATTTAGTTTTAACTTACTTCAATATTTTCAATCTATTTCGATACGTTTTAGCCCGTTTTGGTGCTTTTAGTTACTTTTGGTTTGTCGCCAAAATTCGGTTAATTTGGGTTAGTTATATATTTTAAATCTGTCCCGATACGTTTTAGCCCTATTTGGTGTTTTTGGTTACTTTTGACTAGTTTTGGTTAAACATTTAAACAGCTTTTGGTTAGGCTTAGTTAGTTTTAATTCATTTTGTCATTTGAACCAGATCCGATACGTTTTAATCAATTTTAATGTTTTTGGTTAACTTTAGTTAGTGGTAAACATTCGGTTAATTTAGGTTAGTTTCGACTTACCTAAATATTTTTAATCAGTTCGGATGTGTTTTTGCTCCTTTTGGTGATTTTGGTTAGTCATTCAATCAAATTTCGGTTAATTTTAGTTAGTTTTAATTGATTTTAATCATTTGAACCGCTTCCGCTACGTTACAATCAATTTTAGGGCTTTTGGTTATTTTTGGTTAGTCACCAAAATGCAGATAATTTAGGTTAGTTTTAAATTACCTCAATAATTTTAATCAATTTCGGTGTGATTTAGCCCGTTTTGATGCTTTTAGTTACTATTGGTTAGTTTTGGTTAGTGGTTCAATCAACTTTCGGTAAAGTTTAGTTAGTTTTAATATATTCATTCATTTGAACCGGTTCCGGTACGTTATAAGCAATTTTATTGTTCTTGGTTAGTTTTGATTATTCGTCAAAATTCGGTTGATTTGGATAAGGTTTAACTTACTTCAATATTTTTAAGCGATTTCAATATGTTTTAGCCCGTTTTAGTTTTTTAGTTACTTTTATATAGTTTTGGTTATTCACTCATCATCTTTCGGTTACTTTCAGTTAGTTCCAATTTATTTTATTTATGTGAACCGGTTCCGATATGTCATAAGCAATTTTAATGTTTTTGGTTAGTCACCAAAATTCGGTTAATTTGGGTTAGTTTTTACTTCCTTCAATATTTTAAAACTATTTCGGTACCTTTCAGCCCGTTTTGGTGCTTTTAGTTACTATTGATGGTTAGTTTTGGGTAGTCATTCAATCATATGTCGGTTACTTTCAGTTAGTTCCAATTTGTAAGTCATTTGAACAGGTTCCGATAGGTTAAAAGCAATTTTAATATTTTTAGATTAGTTCTGATTAATCACTAAAATTCGGTTAATTTGGGTTAATTTTAACTTACTTCAATACTTTTAATTTATTTCGATACCTTCGTATCGAAATAAACGTTTAAGTCCGTTTTGGTGCTTTTGGTTAATTTTGGTTACTCGTTCAATAATCTTTCGGTTAGTTTGAGTTAGTTCCAATTTATTTTAGTCATTTGAATCGATTCCGATACGTTATAATAAAATTTAAGTTAAAATAAACAAATTAACACGATCTCTGACGCGTATGACGTCATGTGTGGCAAATGTAACAAGCACTTTTTCCCGATTTGCGGCCCTATACAATGATAACAGAAACATTTTCAATGTTAAAATCTAAGTTCGTAATGCTTCAAATATAGATCTCCGAAGTATAACTATTCTCTCCTGTAGGTATTACATATTACTTTAAAACTGCGATATAGTCTATCAAAACCTATCTAACTGGAACGGCAGAAATATCTCATTTTCATTAAACCATATTATCACCGAATACAGAATAATATAGTGCATTTATTTTTCGCCTAGAACAGGCTGACTATATCAGAAATAGCAAAGTAGCTCAGAGCCCCTGTATGCAAAAGAGTCCATATAATTTGCAGGAGTGTGAGTGTAGACACAGCAATAAACTAAAAATGATGCTTCCTATTTTATTTGCCTTAATTAAATACAATTTTATTCAAATATTCTGGATCTGTTAGAAGAAAAATAAACACTTGTAGCAAAAACTGTCCATGAATAAATTGACTTTAGCTGGTATATTGGTGGATTTATTTTTGCTGGTTTATTTATTTTGCCGAATGCAATTTATGAGAATGTATAAATTATTGCCTAGTTTACTATATACAGTGTGTCCCAGATTTCACTTACATGTATGGCTACCTCGGAAACTATTAGAGCTACAGTGCTGGTTAACTTAGGAAAGTTTAAGCCAATTTAATTTCGCCTGCCTTAAGATTTTATTTATCTCTTTTGGTTTTTGAGATAATTAAGAAAAAATAAAATAGTGCATTTTAAATTTTTGCCTTTAGCTCGTAAACGACTGTTTTTATGATTTTATGATTAATACGTTATTAGACACTTTTATAAGAGGAATTTAATTCGAGTAAAAATATTTTTCTAGCTTCATTTGTTGAGGTATTTACACAAACTTTTGTTTTCATGCGAACGCCATATTGGATTTTTGCATTTTTGGAAAGAGCTTCCCAAGAGCTTTTCAATGATGTATCATCACAAGTTTAAGTTTTTATCTTCCTTAAGAGGACAGACTACCGGTCTTTTATTATAAAATGATATTACGTTTTATTCCAAAACGAAATTTGGTGTGTGGCTTGTACATTCGATTGACTAGAAGGCATGGTGTTTAAAAATGTTATTATTTTTTTATAACAAATTTTGAACCGGTCTTTTGGTGAAAACGTATTTGCAATTGCAATCCAAAGTTCACATATGAAACCCAGTTCTCAAATTGCGGAATTATCGGAGAGCAAGGAAGGAGCCTCCACGCATTAATGTGTCAAACTTAAACTACCAAACAAATACGTAGAAACATTGCGGTGCTCCCTGGAAACGTCTCCACAGGAGACGGCTAATCCTTACACCACCGAAATCAAACCATTATCATGGCAAAAACAATACACACCCACAAAGGGATCTTTTTAGAGCAAACCTTGACACTAATCAGCATCAACATCGAGGGTATCATGAAAAACAATCAGAATATACTCTCTCAGCTATGCCAAACTACAAATTGCGACATACTGTGCATCCAAGAAACACACAAAGACGAAAATTCAAGCAGGCCGGCCATTAGTGGAATGAACTTAAGGATTTAAGTCCCCCATAATAAATCTGGAAGTGCAATTTTCACTAAGCCCTCCCTCGCTATTTCATCTGTAGCAAAAAATAACCAAGACGATATTGAAACTATCACGGTAGAAATTGGAAAACTTACAGCAAATTCTGTGTACAAACCACCATGAAAAATTACAGATTTTCCCGTACAAATAACTTCCAAACACAAAACACAAAATTCATTATTGGCAATTTTAACAGCCATCATACTATGTGGGGATATGACCACAACGAACCAAATGAAGATCTTGTGGAACAATGGGCTGAGTAAAACGGTCTCTCACTGATTCATGACCCTAAACTACCCTGCCCCTTTAATATCAAGATATGGAAAAAGGCTACAATCCAGACCTTTGCTTCGCATTTTAGCAACATTGAGCAGCAGTATTCAAAAGTTGTCTACGACCCTATAGCAATAACTCAACATATTGGTTTAGACATTTACCATGCTATTAAAACACCAAGGATCCCATTTAGAAAAAGTTTTAACTTTAAGAAGGCAAACTGCAATGTTTTCACAAAGACCCTCGACAACGGAATCCATACAATCGAATCTACCCTAAAGAACTACGAAGTTTTTGTGGACTTAGTCCTAAAAAACACATACCCGGAGTATCTAACGATATTAAAAATTTAATGGTACGACATAACAAGTTATACGAAGAAGATCCCTTTAACGGGGATACCATCGAATGAAGTATATTAGTAAGATTTGGAACACAATCAAGAAACTAAGCGGCGCGGCGATCCACTAGCACCGAAACAAACAACCAATGTTACAGCAAACCAAATAGCCCAACAGCTGCTACTAAATAGGAGAACACAACAAAAAGAAAGTAGAGAGGACTTAATTAGAGACGATGGCAATTAAACTTATCTGCTGGGCGAGGGTTTTACTATACAAGAACTTAACCAAGCAATAAAAATCATGAAAAACGGAAAGTCTCAAGAGGTAGACGCTAAAAAACTAAAACTTGGCTATTGGCCCTTCTTAACGACTGTTTAAAATCATAGACAATACTTGATATATGGCCAAAGGTAATTGCTCTAATTAAACCCGGGAAAACCCCTATCTACCAATATCACTGGTATGCCACATCTTTAAACTCAATGAGCGGCTAATCCTCCAAAGAATCCAAAAGCACATAGACCCTCTGTTAATACCCCAACGGTCAGGCTTTAGGTCAGGAAAATCATGCACTGGCCAGGTTTTAAATCTTACAGGACACATAGAGGAGAGATTTTAAAATAACAACAACCAGTGTTCATCAATTTTACAGCCGCCTACGAGACAATAAATCATAAAACCCTGCTTATCAAAGTCTACAAAATCACAAAAGACTATAAACTAACGAACGCAGTTCAATCAACACTCCAAAGCAGAAGGGTTCTATATAGAACTCCGAAATAAAAAAAAGCCGCTGGAGAATCCAAAGAAACGGCCTTCCACAAGCAAGTGTTCAAACTCCTACTCTATTTAATGGATTCACAAATGATTAGCCTATAACAGAAAATGCCAAAAGCTACATATACGCTGACGACCTGGTTGTCAAACATTTTTTGGGGAGATAGAGGTAAAACTTGAGGACGCAATAGAAACCATGGCCAAGTACTATCGAGAAAACTCGGTAAAATCGAATCCTTCAAAAACTCGAGTAAGTGTATTCCATTTAAATACCCGCAAGGCTCACAACAAACTGAACGTGTCATGGGAGGGCAAAGAGCTAGAATACGCCGAAACACCAAAGGGCCGGGGCATTACCCTAGATAGAACATTAACTTACAAACAACATCGCCATAAAACCAGACAAAAAGTAGTTGCTAGAAATAACCTTATACAAAAACTAGCCGAAGCAAATGGGGTGCAAGTCTTAAGATCATCCGGGTAAGCCCTCTGTTTTTCAACCGCAGAAAATGCCTGCCTAGTCCTTTATGGCCAAGTATAGCAACGAAAAATGCTTAAATCAAGGAAAAATTTTCTTCAGTGTGCCACCTCGAAATCGACTGATAACTCCCTGTCAAGGAAAGCCCCTGCGCAAAGTCAAACTTGGACTAGAGGACATGGATACGAACCGGCGGCGTGGCACCCGTAAAAACAAACAAAATAAAGTGGAAAACTGAGGAAGATTAGCTGTGAATGTAGGGAGATACAAAACATGGACCACCTGCTAGGATGCACACTATGTCCTTTAACGTGCTCCATCGATGAAATGTGGAATGCAAATGAAAATGCCACAGATGTAGCCCGGTACTGGGCAGAAAAACCTTAAAGGGATGACTTCGAACTCGAAAAAGTAAAAGTAAAGAGTAGTGCGGAATTGTCAGCAAACACAATCATCATTACTGGTATGCAGAAAATGCACATCATTTAGAAGAAACACGGCTACAAACAAGGTTTGGCTTTAAGCTTGGTGTGGCATTATATGTAATTTAAAAAGTAGCTCTAAATTACGTCT
Organism: Pissodes strobi; assembly: GCA_016904865.1. NCBI lineage: Eukaryota > Metazoa > Arthropoda > Insecta > Coleoptera > Curculionidae > Pissodes > Pissodes strobi. Next base: position 43,000 of record JAEQML010047503.1, on the reverse strand, counting down.
CACAATAAAATTAAACTTTTATTTTTGTGTTTTAGACAACCGTTTGATTGGACCGTTTTTTGTGAAAATTTATATGGAAATAGGTAGTATTTACTACTCTTGCAAGAACAAATTTCACCAGCGATTAGAAATGCAGGTCCGCATGAAATCCATGATTAGTGGTTGCAGGAGGCCCACAGTACCAGGAGGTAATGGAGGCCCACAGTACCAGGGAGGCAATGGAGGTCCTTAGAAATAATTTTGGCAACACAACAATAATGGGCCCATTACTTGGCTGGCCAGATCAGGGGATATCACACTCTCCGATTTTGACTTATGGGGATACGCGAAAAATGAAGATTACGAGTTTACTCCACCCGAAACTCGACAGGAATTAGAAGATAGGGTACGGGATGTGTTTGCTACAATAAACCGGGCGGCCATATTGGCTACTGCCTATCTTAGTTTCTTGGCCTTGTTCTGAAAGGGGTGCTGGACAAGCTTTAATCTAAATTATATCAAAGGTACCGTAGCACGTTGGTTGGCTCAGTCTCTCTCATTATAGTGGTCCTCGCTTCCTGGGCGATCCCCGCAAAAGGAACTTTTATTTAATTTATTTTTTTTTCTTTAAGAGGTCAACTTGTGGTTAATAGTGAGTGATAAAAAGGCATTAAGACACAAAATCTTTAGTTCTTTATTTTTTAAACGTGCAAACCTACCATTATCAAATGAAATAAGTCACTAGAGCAAAAGTACCACGCGAATCTTCCTTGGTAACTAATATGGCAATACTAAAGTGTGCAGCTTTCGCGCGCGATTGACTTTAGTATAATATGAGTGCATCAGGTTCCACCTAATAATTTTGATCCCAGGATAGTTATTAAGCGAGAAAAAAGTCCTATACCCATTTCTAAGAACAATTTGAGGTTTGCTTACTTTAAGTTAGCAGATAATTTAAATGTTGAGTTGTTCCAGAAACAATCTCAAATTCCAACGTCAATATTAAATTACATTTTATTATGTTCCTCGATGGGCGGTTCATGAACTTTGATTCAGCAAAACTAAAATAAAAATGTCATAAAAAGAGTTGTTCCGAAAACTGAAAATATAAAGCCCAAGGTTTATTTTCTTTCAGTGAACAAATTTAGGCCAGATATATCATCAAAAAAGAAATGATGGCCGTACTAAAATAAATGTATTATTTGCAGTGAAATTCGCTTTTACGAGCGTAGTATACTGGCAAATATGGCGAAGAGACGTGCATTGTATTATGTTTTTTAGCGAGAATGAAGGTTTTAAGAAATTACATTTCATGGAAATTTTCCTCACACTTGGCTACTGAATCCTTTGATCTCATGGTTACCGTATAGTCAAACAAAAATAAATTGTCGAATAAATTTCTAAAATCATTTGTTTATAGGAAATCTGGTTACTAAAAATTTAGTATGAAGAATTGTAGATTTGCGATAACAATAAATCCCCTCGTTGTGGATATTGTAGATTTGCGGTGTGGATCAAAAACATTTAACCTAAAGAGACCCGACAACTCATTCATAAAAATCCGAAATCTTGCAAAAATATCAACAAAACGATTGTCCCGCCTCCTTATATTTTTATGAATCGTGTACAAACTTTTGTCAAACTTCGTCCCCACTACTAAATGTAGTATTGCCCGCCCCCGCCTGAACGAAAGCAAGGACAGTTCATAGACGTAGACTTTGAAAATGTGAGTTCATCATAATAATAATTTCAATAAATTAAATACGTTTAATTTGAAATGATGGTATTTATTCGAGTGCATTATTTAAAATATATTTATGTTTTATTTATAGTGTGCGGGTTAGATTGAGTTAGTTTGGGTTAGATATGGGTTCTGAAGGTTAGTTAACACAAAATAGTTATTTTGCTGTGTCACGAAATTTTTCCGTGTTCTTGCAAAACCACTGCGATGAAACCAAAGAAGTATTCACTTCAAAAATTATTTAATAGAGGTTGGTAAATGACTGCAAACATATCAGAGTATCCATTAATATCACATACATAGGTAAGTATTATAAAATATTAATTAATCACATCACAAAATGGTGCCCACTGTACTACTGTGTTTCATTTACTTTTACTTACTTGTGGAAACTCAGGTTCGGATGATAATAGCTGGAGATTTTGCATACCTCACACCGCAAGACCATCGTTACTTTGATATAAAGTTTATAAAAAATATTTATAGGAAATCACTCACGAAATACAAAAAAGCTACACGTCGCGTCGCGTCGCAGAAATTCAGGCTTTAAAACGTCCATTTAAACCAAACAAAACTGGACGAAGAGTGCTATTTTGCTCGTTTTTTAATGAAGAACATTTATTTATTCAAGTCGCGATCAAAAGTTGGACGGCCATCTTGTTACTTTTGACGTCTGTATTATTAGGAATCCCATTCAAAACGGTGTCGAAATATTTGCTAGTGAGCTTTGACATTGCACAATTTTGTTAATATCATAGCAACCAGTCATCAAAAATAGTGTCGAAAAGAGCTTCTTTTTATGATACCAAAATAGAAATAGTACATTGTGCAACAAGTGCTAAAAATAAGACTTTCCACACGAATGAGACAGTTTGGTGACACGAGCCGTAAGCGAGTGTCATAAAGTCTCATGAGTGTAAAAAGTCTTTTCAGCACGTGTAGCACACTATACTTTTTCTACGACTGCTACATACAGGGTGCCCCACTGGGAGTGTGGTAGAAAATTACATGTTATATGGAAAACATTTTTATTATTGATTTATCAGAAAATTTTATTCCTAATGAAAGAAGCTACGTGAGTAAGAGATTCTCGCAAAACTATAACTAGGGGCACAGTCCTAAAATGGGGCCACCGGAGTGGGGTCCCTAATTTCCAAATATTCTGAAAAAGAGGGTCCGAGGGCGAAGCCCTAAAATGGGGCCCCAGGGGGGCGAAACCCTAGAATGGGACCTATGGTTCGGGAGTCCCATTTTGTACAGATTTAGCAATGGAGCCCCTGGGGCGAAGCCCTAAAATGGGGCCCCAAGTCTTAAAAAAGGGCCCTCTGGTATAAGACTTCCATTTTCTACAGTTTTGCAAAAAGGGGCTCCCGGGGGGTGTAGCCCTATAATTGGGCCCCCTTTTTTAGAGATCTGGTAATGGGACCTTTGAGGGCGAAGCTCGAAAACGGAGACGAAGCCCTTTAATCTAAATACCCGAATAAGCGTGTGAACGTGAAAAGTATACTTTTCACGCGATGTTTGAAATGTCCAGTTTTCAAGAGCAGTTGTTAGTGCGTTTAGGTCTATTTTCAGGGCAGTCGTAGAAAATAGTATATTATTTTATATGGAGGAAAAGTAATACTTTTCATGGCGCGCTCGTGTTTAACAGCCGAACGGAGTGAGGCTGGTAATAGAGAGCAAGCCATGAAAAGTAACTTTTCCTCCAAATAAAATATGCTGTTTTTTCTTCAAATGTCGACAAATTAATTCAAAAACGTCTCTTTTTAATAGTAATAATATTTTTTATTAAAGATAAGTGGGTTCGCAAGGCGGCTTAGACCGGTGCGGTGTCGGTGAATAGGCTCAGTTTCTTGCTATAGTAATGTCACATAAAGCTGTCAGTGGACACTGTCAACAATAATTATTTTTTTAAAATTTCGTCTTCGACTACGTTTTAATTCCGTATTGATAAGCAGTTATTGAGTAAGTTCGATTAAATAATAACCAATTTGTTCCTAAATTAGTGATTTTTAGAAATGCAGTCACAAATTGAGTGATAAATATAAATTTTAGTTTAATAACTCTTGCCTTGTTGACGCTTATTTTGATGTCTGTTTGTATTGTATCTATGTTGATATGACAACACTTTTACCTCCGCCGGCGGAAAAGTGAAAAGTAAAGCTCCGGCGGAGGAAAAACGAAACTTCACTGCCGCCTACACAGTCGAGTAATGATGGATTTACTGACGTTTGAAGAAAAAAGTATATTCAACTTACATTTGCAATGAATGGTCATTGCACAATATACTATTCAGCAGCTAATAATGAAATAAAATTTCCGAAAACTTATTTCCTGAATAATTTCAAATTTGAACACGAAATTTATGAGATACCAAAAATACGCAATTTTATCCCGATTTAAACGTTTTTGTGACACATAGGGTTTTTCTGCTCTCAATGGTTAAACGAAAAATTATCATACCACTGCTAGCCTAAAAATAAATTGCTTATCATTATTTTTGAGACAAATAAAAAGTACTTACTTAAAAACATACAAATATGACAAATATCTGGTTAATGACATATTCAAAAAGTAGCTTAATAACTATTTTCTCCTATTAAATACCTATTAAAACATATTTACAGCAGTGCCTTCACTGGTTTTGAAACGTTACCAAGTTAGTATAATTATCGAATGGGGAAGAGCCGTCGGTCGTCGACCTCCAATGCTCTCAATCTATTGGTGCAGTTACTTTACTACGTGCATACTATAAATATTTTGGGGGTAAAACAAGGCGGAACCAAGGGAAGCGGCATTGTCAGATTGACATGTAAGAACTTCAGAACCGGTTTTTGATGAATCAAAAATGGGGAAAATAAGTATTTAGTGCTCTAATTTAATATGAAAAAGGTATGTACAGTACCTCGTAAACTTAAAATTTGGCAACGCTACATCTATCGACCATAGAATGTGCCTCAATGTTGGGGGAAAACAAAGAACCATTTGTCCCGTCTCTTCAGGTTAAATGTCTTTGGTGTGGATATTAAAAAGGAAATACGGCTTTGGAATTGTCTGGAAGGTCCTTGGCTAATAGGGTCTATTATAGTAATCACAAAGTTTGGGAATAGTAAAAGAACCACTTACTTCATGTAAGGGGCGGTCGCTTCAGTTAAGTTTTGCTGTTTTTCAATAATCTAACTAGCAGGATTATAATACAACTAATTACATGAAAAACGCAGTTAATGAAATAAATTTTGAAAATTTGAACTAAAGAGTTTTGGCAAGAAAGTCTTGTTTGTAAACTAAGTTGTGTATTTTTCGTTACTACGTTGGGGTTTGGAACCTTCGGCAACATGCACTAAAACAGAGTTTTATCCACAATATCGAAACAGAATATTTGCACTCGACGCGCGTTTCGCTAACCATGTTAGCATCATCAGGAGATGATTAAAACATTTAACATTTTTCGTTACCTCGCTAGCGCTTATAGAAACAGAAGATGACATTCGGCTACTGCTACGAATATCTCTGAGAAACCATTTTCCGGCTCACAGTCGGTAGTTGATACGTACGTGGTGACCGAAGAAGACTCGTGAAGTGGACGCAAGAGATAAATTTATTGTTTCTATTACAAAACACCAACATTTTAATTGTTTTTTATCGTAACTTTGTTGAAAATTAGCCTCACCGCTGACACCGCATAATATCACCAAATAAGCATTACAGATCTACGATGAGTATTTATAAATGAAATTTATTCGTTGAGCTAATCCTATGGAAAAGTCGGGGCCCGGAACAACTCGAATTCAATACAAACTTTATTAATATCGACGTCTCTGTAGAGCAAAGAAAGTAAGTCTTTTCGGTGCGGGCGCGGGAAAAAATTTCCCGGTCCCTAATTAGGGAACGGGAAAAACTTTCCCGATCCCTGATTTTAAGTGCTAAATTTGCAGTTATTTAGTCACAGAATATGCATAAAGTATAATAAATTGGGTTAAAATTATACAGCGATGCAGTCTACAAGATTAATCTAGTACATTTTAGCGTCAATAGTCTAATTTTAAGTAAAATTATTTCATTTATTCTGACATTACTTGTCACAAATACTTCAAAAATAGCTGCCTATTCAATTACAACAAAGCATACAAACACATTTCCATAGCAACGCTTGATGAATATAGATAAATACCTATCTTGCTTGTCTTGCAAGTTTGACGTTTGCTTTCATTTGAATACAACATGTATTATGACATGATTTTGGATACGTAAAATTATAATAATTTTATGTTTATGTCTTGATTTCAGAGAGGTATTATGAAAAATATCGTTCATTACACGTCCAGAAACATCTTTTCCTGTGCTTGCACGACTTCCGGTGTTCGGCTACGCCTCACACCAGAAACTGTCGTGCGCGCACCGGAAAAGCCTAGTTTCCGGACTGGTAATGAAATATACTATTCCAATTGAGATTTTCGATAAACTTAATTCATTTAGACATTTTCATAGAATGACCAACTAACTCTCTCCAACATTTTAAAATTACTACGGAAAATTCTTGCCTTGCTAATATATTTAAACCGCTTAATTTAAAAGCATGCTCCCTCAATCGATCTCAGGAAGTAAACCTAATAATTTCATCCAATCTTCCTCAAGAGCAGTATTCATTTTAAGTTAAATACAAAGCATCAAACTATCAAGACCAATTTTCTTAAGAAATAGTAACTTTCAGCAACTTCCCAAGCGTCTTTTGTAAATGAAACTAATTTAGTGAGTAATGAATGAACTTGCCGCTGCAACCGATATAATATTTCATGCTACAACGATGTACATTAAATTAGGCAAGACATCTAATAGCACGTGAATGGATACATATCCTTCAAAATAAGTATTTTATGTGATATAATTTGAATAATATGGAAACGAAAAAGAGAAAAAATATATTTTTGGTAAATTAATTAATTTTTCGGAAAGTTTTGCGAATTTATGCAACTATAAAATAAGTATTTTAATAAAATACTGTAAAAATATTGTGCGAACCCTTTACCAATTTTAAAATCATCCAAAAGGTCAAAATTTAATTAAATATAAAAAATTGGGCAAATTCGAGCAATATTTTCTTCTTTTGTCTGAATCGTAATATACATATTACTGTATATTTGTAGTCAGAAATATGGTAAAATCATTAGCAAAAATGATATAATCCTTCGCATCTCCGCCGTCCCTCATTACACTTTGTAGTATAAAACTTTTTCCCAATCGGTACAATTTTTTAAAAAGTTATCTAAAAACATGGTGATTCAGCCGACCCTGGCTAGCCACTCGAGCTCATCGCTTTGATACGTCATTACAATTTTGTACCGATCGGTGACAAGCAAGAATCCGTAAATCAGTTCTTTCTTTTGATTTTAAGAAGAAAAATGCCTAGAAATCGTTATTTAAAGTACAGTGTATGTGTAGTGATACATCTTGCTCGCAAAGGAGGTGAAAAAAGGGGGCAATATTCATCGGAAGAAGCGAATCAGGGGGTGAGTCCACATAAGATTATATGCCAAAATTTCAAATGCATAAATACTTGATTATCTTAAATATATAAAGACAGAAATTATCTCTTGTATAAAAGCAAAATGTGTATAATTGTAACCCTTAATTTTTTACTTAATAAAAGTGCGAACGGGTTACAGTCAAAAATTGCTAACAAACTGTTATTTATATGCGAGGGCATGACAAAACATTGTTACATTTGTCGTCTATCCACAATTACACAGAATCAAACAATATTATATTCGGAATTGAAATATATTATATCGAAATGAATATAAGTAATAAGCAACAGTTAACGATACGAGCTATTCGAACCGTTCTCTAGTAATCTCGTCTAATCGTACATCCTACCAAAGACATAACATAACATAACACAATCAAAAGGCTGACTAAGGAAATATATTATACCGGTCGGCCTGCACATTTATTAATGTTTTACATAGAATAAGGGGGGTTTATACCATATAAAGGAATATAAAAAATAGAAACAACTAGTTATAATGCCTTCGTCTTATCACGTTTTCGATATTTGATCCCCGTATGGAGCACATGTGGGACTATAAACTACAATTCGATTTGACGCAAATATTGCAAGACAAAAAACTAAAAGTTATATTTAATTATGACCCACTGACTCATACTGCAGATCCATATGAAAATTTAAGAGTATGGCAATTACTAAAAATTGAACAGAATAAACTTATCTACAGGATAATATATAAAACTCAAAAATCAAATATTATCATAATAATTTCAAAGGATATTCATAGCCACAATACTAGAGAGTTTATAGGAAATCGTACTGTTATTATTACTAAAATGCAATTATCCTTAATACCAGTGTTCAAAAACACTAAGGACTATGTATATTGTAGTTATTGTTATTACTGTATTAATAAATAATTTTGAAAAAAATTTAAAATTGTAAGTAAGTCGAAGAGTGCCCTTTTCTCTCGAAAACCCCTAAAAACTAGCCGCAAAGGCAAGCTGACTCATAATTTACGAGCGACTAAAACCCAAGTTGGGTATTTTTATAGCTTTACATGCCCCTCCATTCGCTTAACTCGCAACGGGGTTTCAATCAACAAGAACTAACCAAGTGCTAACCAAAACTAAACCAAAATTAAGGTAAAAAGGTAAATTAATTGAAATTTTGCTAGGACGTAGACATGGATTCTTGTCGCATCGCGCGCAGTATTTTGGATTGCAACTTGGGATTTAGCCGCTCGTCATAAATTTATCAGAATGTTAGCGTTCGGCTTTGTCGAAGCGATGTATACCGGAACGCATTATTTTTAAACAATTCGTGTTGATATGTGTCGACCGGTAAGGGAAAAAATTGGAGTAAACATTGCTTGCAGGAGATGTTAATAAATAATACCAATACCTATTTACAAATTCGCATTTGCAAATGCGAATAACTAACTAAAATTGGCCTTCACATTTGCAGATGTGAAGGGCCTCCAACAGCCTCCACCTCAGTAGGTGTATTATGTTGAAGTGGTTAGAGGCACACTATATCCCTACATTTGCCGATGTAAAGGATATATGTACTGACAAAAATAAAACGGTATAGTGCTATGTATTTGCAGATACAAAAACAAATAACCACCATATTAGTGCAACCCTCTTACATAAAATCATTGCATTGGAGGTAGCGAATTATTACACTCTTGATTTCTATTCAAAACAGAAATTACAGTATTTGCAGATACTGTAAATATGCTAAAAAATCGTTGCATTTGCAGATGCAGTCGAAAGCATAACCAGGGTTAAGCAGCAAGCAAAAAGGTGAATAGTTCGTTGTATTAGCAGATACAATCGATCGTACCAACTGTCTGCAAGTTGCAGGTAGTGAACATATTAATGGACCTATTTTTCTGTTCAAAAACAGAAATTGCAGCATTTGCAGATGCTGTAAATAGGCTAATAGATCGTTGCATTTGCATATGCAATCGATATCATAAGTAGCAAAACCAAGGAAATTCTTTTGCATTTGCAGATGCATTAGAAGATCCTCTCACGCTAGCTGAGGAAATTACTTATCCGAATCAAGACTTGTCAACATCAGAAGCATCAGATCGTCCTGAACAAAGTAAGATTTGTTAATCGAAAAAAAAAAGATGCAAAAAAACCGACGAAATCATACCTGCGAGGCCAGAACTACATACTCAGATAGTGTTTAGATGGGACAATTACTTATTAAAAGGACTAATAGATAAAAAAAAAAGAAAAAGAAAAACAAACAGTATGATGGAGAAGTATCCACCAGCTGCCAACTGCAATGTCCTCAGACCATCAAAATTAAATCTCCAAGGGAGTATTAAATCCTGCCAAGACAACTACTGTATCAATTACAGAAACAACTATAGCCCGTAGGTAGGGGTTCGCGAGACTATGGTCTCGGTCTTGGTCTTGTCTCGGTCTCGGTCTCGAAAACGAGACCGAGACCGAGACCTGGAAATTAGAATCGAGACCGAGACAGAGACTTACCTATCGAGACCGAGACCAAGACCGAGACCAAGGTAACGAGACTGTCGGTCTCGGTCTCGGTCTCTAAAAATATTTTTATTTGTTGAATTTTCAAAACTTATTTTTCTGAAAAAATCAAGTTTTTATGTGTGTTATTGGCAATTTATGCCAACGGGGTCCAATCAACCAAAAAATTGAAAAATCGTGCAAATCCGGGTATAACGCTTGTTTATTTTAAATTGGGCTGTTTCTTTTTAAGATTTTAGAAGAAAGGTTATACTGTAATGTACATAATATGTAATTATGTAGATAACTTACTTTGAGTCATTTCCAAGCAATAAACAGCTATGAGTTTTCACATTTTTCGTAATATCTACAAGGTAATAAAACATCGCGTATCCATTAAAACAACTGGATATCTGCTTCTGGTACAACCGTGTCAGATTAGTATACTAAAAGATGACTGGCTACCTTTGACCATATCCACTTATACAGTATATACCGTATACCTATACAGAGTATCACAAAATTAGTGGACGAAGCATTAGCCCTGTAGTTATTGGTCAAAAATACCTTAAATTTTTTCTATAAACATATATCGGGAAACGCCCCCCTACGGGAGCTAGGGCCTCTTAAAGGTGGACCCCTAAAGATGTTTATTTTCTAATTATTTCCAAAATAGCGTAAAATAGAGTTTAAAATTTCGGAATTCCCCTTAGTACACTAAGTTTAATATTTAGAATTCGGAAATGGAATAAGAAATAGAAAATTTTAGTCAGGTCAGATGCTTAACATTTTGGGAGTGAATATAAAAAATTAACGTCAACTTTTTTGTGGGTTATTTTTTGATTTTCTTTACAAATTTTGAAAAAAATTTTTTTGCTAAAAAAGTGCCTCTTATTTCGTATCATTAGGACGCAGGGTTTTGAGAAAAACGGATTATAAATGTACTCCGACTGCCAAAAACGGGTGTAAATTGAATGTCATAACTTTTTTCTGGAAACAAGTGTTTCTACTATTTTATAATAATATGAAGTTTTTTAACGTCAAAAGGAATTTTTGGGGAATATCAAAAATTATAACTTTCATTTTACACCCGTTTTTGGCAGTCCGTGTACTTTAAAATCCGTTTTTCTAAAAAACGCTGCATCCTAGCGAAGCAAACTAAGAGGCACTTTTTTGCGAAAAAAAATTCAAATTTTCATAATTTTAAGAGAAAATATATAAAAAGATAGACCAAAAAAAAGTTAATTTTTAGATTCATCCCCTAAAATGTTCGCACCTTTTTTATTTTTAATTCCATTTTTAAATTCAGAATATTAAAGTTAGTAGAATCCCAAAATTTTAAAACTCTATTTTATACCGTTTCGGAAATAATTACAGAAAACCGTATTCAGGGGACCATTTTAAGAGGCTCTAGCTCTCTTCCCGATATATATTTATAAGAAAAATTTTAGTTATTTTTGACCAATAAATACATGGTTGATGTTTCGTCCACTAATTTCGCGATACAGAATGTTTGAAAATGACATCACTTTGTATGGCTACGCTACAACTGATAAGAAATGTAAACAATAAGAAGAAAAAGCGTTGACTTTGACAATAAAATTGACATAAATCGGTACCTAGTTTTTATGTATACAGGGTGGCCAAATAAGCGTGCAAGGTACTGTATCTCGGAAACTACTCATTGTAGGGACTTGCAGTAAAAAAATTTATGACTAAAGTAGCCAAAAAAAAATCCCGGAAATTATTTTCAGGTTTCGCATATGGCCGCTAGGGGGCGTAACCACCATATTGAATTGAAAAATTGGTATTTTTCGGAATTTTTCCTAATTAAGATAAAAAAAATACAAGCTAACTTTAAAAAAAAGACACCATTTATGCTTAGGCGCATATTAACTATAATATAGGTACGAGTAGGTACGTAATGGAAGATAAAACAAATGTCTAATAATAATATAGAAAGAAACGTAAAATTTAACTGTAAAAAAAAGTTTTTCTTGGGCAAGAAAACCTAGTTTATTTGCGGCGAATGTAATTACGACAGAAATTGCGAAATTCCTAAAAAAAATAAATCTATTGGTATCAGTTTTTTTTTTCATAAAAAATAGCAAAATGATGCCCAAACAAGCTAGTGCGCCTTAATATCTTGTTCCTAAAATAACGGCAGAAGGAAATTTTACTAGAAAATCAGTGGGTTTCCAATTCGATAACTTTTTTGAAAACGAGGCCTTCATATTTTTACCAAATTTTCTTTTTTATGTAAGTCGTGGCCCTGAAAAAAGTTTTTAATGCCTCCTTAAATGCTCAAATTGCTGTCCATCACGTTCTATGCCTTGATGGAGGCTCTCTTGCGTCGAAAAAACTGCAGCATCAATTTTGGCTCGTGGTAGGTTGCGAATTGCATTTCGAATCCTGTATTCCATGTCCTGCCTAGTTGTAGTTTGAGTTTGAAATACGTTGTCCTTTAACCGGCCCTATAAATAGCAATCTAAACAGGTTAAGTCTTGCGATCTGGGTGGCCATGCGAATTGACTTCCTCTTCAAATCCATCGCTGTTTAAATACTGTGTTTAGATGTTCTCGCACATTTATAGCTAAATGTGCTGGACAATCGTCTAATTGCAAGAACAAATTTTGCCGTATTTCCAGTGGCACATTTTCTAACAAAATCGGTAAGTGGGTGACCAAAAAATCTAGAAACACGTTACCATTTAATGGTCGATCGAAGAAATATGGTCCAATAATGTTGCCTTCCAGAATGCCACACCACACATTAAGATAAGACTCCAACGTCCTTGATCTTGATCCATGGCCTTATACTTATTATATACCTACTTACTCGTACCTATATTATATTTAATATGCGCCTAAGCATAGTTACAACCTAAAATTGCTATATTGATGACGGTTCAAGCTGTGTATATTTTTTATGGTTTCTAGTTTTATGACAGTCTAGTTACCCATAAAAAAACAACCAACAAACTTTGGAGAAAAAATTTAAAAAAAAACTGATTTTATGGTAAAATTTTCTTTTGCCGATATTTTAGGTTAGGAATAAGATATCGAGGCGAGGTTTTCACTAGCTTGTTTGGGCATCATTTTACTATTTTTTTCATGAAAAAGAACTAGTACCAATAGATTTTAATTTTATTTGAAATTTCGCAATTTCTGTCGTAATATCGAAAAATGCCCTCTAGTGGCGACATAGCAAATTACAATCACCACAAATAAAGTAGGTTTTGTTGCCCAAGAAAAGCTCTTTTCAACGACACCAAGTTGGTTGAAATCCGTTTAGCCGTTTTGAAGTTACAGATGTTTATTTACAAAAATATTTGAACACCCCCACCAGTAAATTTTTGGAGATAGGGCAAAAAGTGTTTAACAAAAAAAAAACTCGAATTTATCTCAGCTTGAAAATGATTGTATTTTTTTGTTATCTTAATAAGGCAAAATTCTGAAAACCACCACTTTTTTAATTCAAGATGGCGGTTACGCCCCCTAGCGGCCATCTGCGTAAGCTGAAAATAATTTTCAGGAATTTTTTTTTGCTACTTTAGTTATAAAAATTTTTACCGCAAGTCTCTACAATAAATAGTTTCCGAGATACAGTACCTTGCACGATTATTTGGTCACCCTGTAGGTACATACTTAAAAATCCCTATGACTTGCATACTTACCTACATTAGTGGTAAGCATTTTTATATCAAAACAACAATTTAGAAACTATCATGAAATATATTAAAATATTATTAGGTGCCTATTTAAGTTAACTATTATTATCCAAACAACTGTTGCAAACAAAAAATGTAAAATTATTTAAGAAGTTTATCCCTAATATCACATCTACACCAAGAATTGATACACAAAAGACACTTATTAGATGTTTCATTTAACTTAACATTCCGATGTAACGTTTGTGTTGTTAACGAAATAAAACAGTAAATTATTTAATTACTTTTTATTTGCTCAAACCTAGACAGAGACCAAACCGAGACCGAGACCAAGGTGGTCTCGGTCTCGGTCTCGATCTCGCGAACCCCTACCCGTGGGATTAGTGCCTTAGCACTCCCTTTCAATAATTTAATTAGCCAACCGTCTGAATTAGAATTATACGTTCAAAATTGGCAGAAATTAAAGGTAAACAATTCAATAATAGAGTGGGTACAGGATTATAAAATCCCTTTCAATAGGACACCACTCCGGTTAGCGAAGTAGAAGACTACATAGGACGGCAAAAAAAAATTAATTTCAAAATACGCATTCTTGGGGAAAACTGATCTTAAAGATGCATATTTTCTTATCCCTATGCACAGTAGTCAAAAAAGTTATTAAGATTCGTTTTTTGCAACGTACTATACCAATTTAATTATTGTGTTTCATTTGATTTATGTACAGCTCCATTTCTTTTCACAAAACTGAAACCAGTTGTAAGATATGTAAAATTAAAGGGTATAAAAACTGTACTCTACTTAGTCGATTGGCTAGTTAAGGGTAATTCCAAAGAGAATTGCTTAAAAGTATAAATAAAATTACACAAACATTACAAGATTTAGGTTTTATATAAATTCCGAAAAAAGCGTAGTTATTCCCGTGCAACAATGCTCATTTTTGGGGCTTATACAAGAGAAAAGGGACCTACTGGCAGAACAGTCTATTATCTTGTACCCTGGAAAATACTTACTCACATCTCCTTGCAGAGAGAAACAACCATTGTGGAAGAAAATTTCTCTGGCTGTAGGGAAATTAGGAAGAATGAGAAATTAAACTGATTATTTTTTATTGCAAACTATAGAACAGTGAAAAAGAAATCGATACGTATTTTTTTATTTCCACTAAAGATGAATATTACAAGACCTATACCAGTTTTTAGTTTTGTATAATATAATATACCATTACCATGCATGGGGGGACGTAACAATTCATGTGTATTATGACGTCATAAGCACACATCTCGCCTCGTTTTTCGAATTATGGAAAAAATAAAAAACACGTGTTCACTTATTTTTCATGGGCTATCGAAATCAACAATAATAAAAAAAAATAAAAAGTTGATGAAACTTCCTCATTGTCAGGAGAGCCTTTCTATAACAAAGCGTACCTAATGAAGCGATAAAAGTGATTATTTCTTCATTGACAGATAGCGCCCTCAAACAATACGGAAATACTTACAATAAATAGGGGAATTTCTGTTTTTCTAAGCGCCAACAAATATATAACAAAACCGTAAACTTATTCTTCAGCTCCTAAAAATTCAATTGTCTTCGGAGTCATCCTACTCTACCATGAATTCACAAAAATCTGCACTTTCTTCAATATTGAATATTAAACAAAAGACAAAGCGGTTATAAAAAAGTTTCTCAATGGAACATCTAACATAAGACCCCCAAAACTAAAATACTCAATTACTTGGGATTCCTACCCAGTTCTACAGCGCATAAAGAGCATGTACCCTCACGAATCCTTAAATCTACAAATCTAACTTTAAAGCTAGTAACACTCTTAATACTAATAACGGCACACAAATCACGGACAACCCGAAAGTAAAAATAGACAATATTTTTAAATATGAATACATAATTGAAATCAGATTCCCGGATAAAATAAAAGCAAGTGGCTTAAACAGGCTTCAACCTGATTTGATATTACCTTATTTTACTAATCTACCTGAACTATGTATAGCCACACTATTAGAGACTTACATAGAACGCACAAAAGGAAAAAGGGTGCTATAGCATGTGATTACTCACCTCTATGTTTAGAATAATGCTATTTATTTTCTTATAATTTTACTGAAGGTTAAAGGATACACAGATCTATGAATGATTCATAATTTATTAATTTGATTACATTTGAACTGGATCTCATTGCTTTGTGAAACAGGTTGGTGTCATTTCTTCGGTAATGTCCAAGACGGTATTCTCATCTTGATGTAATCGAGTCCAGTATATGCTAAAATTGAACATGTCAATTAAAAGTTTGTTTTAGGTGCATAGTCACAAGTTAGGAGTACACCTCTGACACCTATTAGCATAGATTGACTGCACAATGGTTCCTACTCAAATTAATAATATCTTACCTTAATTGCTTCTCAAAACTTCATACTAAATAAAGCATTCCAAGAAACGAAAAATGCCAGTTTCATACCACTAATATCGCCCTGGCCAATACCAAAGGAGGAAATTGCAGACTATTTGGTCAATTGCTTTATTAGGAATGATGTTGCTCCCCTTTCGTCACTACAGTATACTGCCAATGACTCGACGTCAGATAAACTCCATCATCATGATGTTCCAAGCACCCAAGACCTAGATACTCAACGCCCAACGCCTAATAAGAACAAACATTTTTTGTGCCCACCGGCGCCTCTGTTGTCGGCAAATCCCTAGCGCCCGATAATCATGACGAAATTGCAATCTTGTTGTTGAATGTTCAGTCGCTGCGAAATAAGTCTAATGAGCTTTCATTGCTTTTGTATGATCTTAATGTACCAGATATAGTGCTACTTACGGAACATTGGTTGAAGTGCAGTGAGCTGATTGTTATTTCAGGATATGTAATATTGTCGTCTTTCTGTAGAACCCAATTGACTCATGGAGGCTGTATGATTCTTGTAAATGAGTCAATTTTGGAGGAGAACTCCTTTCAACGAATAGATAAATTCAATTATTTACTTAAAGAATCTGCATTTGAGTTTACCATCATTTACTCTAAAAGTAAAAATCTTTATATAATATGTATTTACAGGTTTCCACGTTCAGATTGTAATGAGTTCTTTTCTAACTTGGAATGTCTTTTATCACAGATCTCATGCTCCGCGCATATTATTATGTCGGGAGATTTTAATATAAATTATGATGACAAGCGTTCTATATAAACGTCAAGACTGTGTTATCTTCTTAAGTCATTTAATGTGCATATGCATGTGAGTTCACCAACACGTATAACTGAACATTCGTCTAGTACTATTGACTACATGTGTTCCAACCTTTCGGAGAGTATGGTGGAATGTAGCGTTCTGAACGCCGCTTTATCTGATCATGAAGCGGTTTTTTGTAGAGTCTTGTGCAAGAAACAGCCAAGGCCTATGTCGCGTTATGGACGAATTTTCAGCGAGCGAGGTTATGGTACGCTCCGTCAACTGAGCGTCATCACTCAATGGAGTTCTATACTCAACTCGTCGGACCCAATATCAAAATTTCATCGCGTCCTTGAGGGCCTATTTCATACAGCATTTCCAGTGGTGAAAATTAAGCCTAGGGCAAAATGCAAAAAATCTTGGTTTACTAAAGGTCTAAGAACGTCATCCCAAAACCTGCGCTCACTTCATGCGATTAGAAGATATACCAACTGTCCCGCTTTTCACAACTATTTCATTAGCTATAGATCAGTATATCGCCGATTAATTAGGTTATCTAAACAGTCCTATTACTCAAATCGGATGAAGGGTGCTTTTAACAAACAAAGGGAATGTTGGGCAATTGTAAACAGTATACGTTCGGCAAACAACGTTAAGACATCTACAGCCCCTTATATTTCTCCTGATGAATTAAATAATTTTTTCTGTAATATTGCACAACAACTCCAACAAAACATTAATCCCTCAATGGACCCTATCAGTTACTTACCAGCCAATAATTTTCCCAACTCCTTCTTCTTTTTGCCCACTGACTTAATGGAATTGAAAACAACAATAAACAGTATTAGGAACAAAAGCTCATCTGGAGAAGATGGGATTTCCACTAAAATTTTCTTAAACTTGCCTGATACTGCCTTGTTGGCTTTGGTGGAAGCAATAAATTACTCCTGGACCATAGGCTCATTTTCGTCATGCTTGAAGTCCGCAAAGGTCATACCAATATATAAGGATGGATGTCCCAATAACCCTTCAAACTACAGACCTATCTCTCTTCTGTCGACTCTATCGAAGATAATTGAAAGGCTTGTCAAATACCGTGTTATGTCGTTCTTAACATCAAACAACATTCTTAGCAAGGCTCAGTTTGGCTTCCAACGGGGTATGGGCACGAATGATGCCATGTATAATTTCTTTCACCAGCTCTATTGTCAAATAAATGAAGGTGGAGCTTCCGCTGCGGTTTTTTGTGACTTGTCGAAAGCTTTCGATTGCGTGAGTCATGAGGTTCTGCTTCGGAAGCTGCATTTTTATGGCTTCAGAGGCGTGACCTTGTCCTGGTTTTCCTCTTATTTGCGGGGCCGTTGTCAGAGGGTGTTTATGGGTTCTAGCCACTCCAAGTATGGATCGGTTGCGTTGGGAGTTCCGCAGGGCTCGGTCCTGGGACCAATCCTGTTTCTCCTTTATGTAAACGACCTTGCTTCTCTTGATGTTCAGAGGAGATTTACTATTTTCGCTGATGACACGACGCTGCTCTGGCACGGCACAGATAACAAATCTTTGCACACGACTCTGTCGGGGGACCTTCACAGGGTGAGGGATTGGTTTGACGCCAACCTCTTGTCGATGAATTTCAAGAAGACCAGGATGGTCTGCTTTGGTTGTGCCATGGAGGATGTGGCCATGACTGGCACTGGAGGTACCTTGGTTGAGAACCATCCTAGTTGCAAGTTTCTCGGTTTATCAATAGAGAGTGGCCTTAAATACGAGGAACATATTACCAATCTTGCGAGCAGGATTTCATCTGGTTGTTTTGCTGTCAGGGTGACTGTTCAGGAGCTTGGCCAAGGAGTTGGCAGGGCTGTATACTATGCCCTGATAGAATCGCGGCTTCGCTATGCCATAAGTTTTTGGGGAAATTCAAGCAATTATTTAATGCAAACGCTATTTGTTCTCCAAAAACGCGCATTGCGTTACATCTGTGGGGCCAAATTTCGGGATTCATGCCGCTCCCTGTTCCCCAGAGAGAAAATACTTACAGTCACGTGCATTTATATTGAAGAAATTGCCTGCCTCATTTTTACACATAGGCACAAATTTAGTACGGAACATCCTAGGTACATTACACGTCAAAAGAACAATCTGAATCTTCCCATCCCTACATCCACTCTTACACAAAAATCAGGTTTTTATGAAAGTATCAAAATATTTAATCACCTTCCACAAAACATCAAAGGGGCGACAACGGTGAAAGTGTTTAAACATCTTTTGAGGGGGTTCTTGGTTGACCGAGCGTATTATGCACTCTCTGAATTTTACAGCGATGTATTTTAGCGATGTTGTAATATTATGTAAAAAGGATTATGTCTTGAATGGATTGTATGCATTTTTTTTTTCTCTTGTTTTTTGACTCTTTATGTCCGCTTCGTCTTTTCTGTTGACATGTTTACGTAATTATTAGTATAGGTTTTTATTTTGTTTGTTTTAGGTATTATTACTTTTAAGTAGGCTTTGTTTATAACAATTATTTTGTTCACAACAATAAAGCATATTTTGACTTTGACTTTGACTTACTAGTTATTTCAAACTTTTCATTCAGTCGAGGCATCCTTCGTGTGTTAATTCTAATGTTATTGTATAGCAAGTAACCATATCTCTTGCTCGCATATATCATCGATTGTATTGTAATACGATTAGTTTTAATAGTATACAGGGCCTAAAAATCAACGAATTGTTAATTGACAAAACGTAAACATGTAATTAGTTTGAGAATGCTTGTATATCTGTTAACTTAAGATATTTTATTATTGCATACATACCTGCATTATCGTGATGGATAACTCTTCTATCTTTAATTCCCTACATGGAATTATTATTGAATTGCTTATTCGAATTCAGTGATAAATGACCGGCAAATCTTGTTCTTGTTGTTTGTTTTCATTTTTATCAGTGGTCAGCTGGGATGTGACAGGACTGACAGGTGTTCGTCTTCTTTTCTTAAAGTGTGGCCGGACTTGTCTTCGGAAAGCTTTAGGCGATTTCTCGTGAGTATCATAGTACAGAACGCGTGGAGCTCGGAGTAAATCGGAGTCCAGCTTCAGTGAATCAAGATTCTGAACGTACTTTCGTATTTTGACGGAATGTCAGAGTATATGGGTTTTTCTTCATCTGCGACTGACTTGGCACTGGCGCGACGACCGGAACGGTGAGACCTGTGACAGAAGCCAAATTGATTAAGGATATATATCCTTCGCCTTGTAAAAGGGATTTGAGTAAATATCAATTTGTGATGGCTCGCCAACCTAATTAGGGTTGATAATGTAGTCCTGGTGACTTTGTTCGTGGTAATTTATCCGATGACGCCGGATTTGCAAATGCCTGCTTTGGTTCCATCTTTCGCTTAGATGATCTAGTTTGTTAAACGCCATTTAGGACATGATTAACGTAAGTTAATTCCTGAACATTTTGGAGAATTCCTCATCACTAGGTTACTGTTATCATTGATACAGTGATGCACTGATGCAGTGATGCTCTAATGTTCCAAATTGGAGATGTTATCTTGTAATCATCCGACCTGGGAATGATCCCGTCTGGCTTATCACTCGGCGTGAGGAATGTATAGTCCTGTACACTAGGGATCTGGGGATCCATATAGGAGATACACATCACGGCCAGTATATTTTAATTATAATATAATCTAAATTTGATATCAATTTAATCTTAATCTAAATAAGGGGGAAAATTCATGAATTTTTATTAGATATAGGTATTTTAAGACCAATTTAATCTTAGAATTGGCTTTTAACCTTCACATAACTATTTAATCACATCTTAGCTAGAATGCTATAACCAAATTGTATATTTGTACATTGCAATGTGGGAGAATAAAATTTCAGTTGATGAGATTATGATCGACAATTAGAGAATGTTCGGTACTCTGTATTAAATCTAATTTTATAATTGACTTTTATTCTAATATCATTTCTTTACTCGATTCTCTTTCATGTTGAACGTTTTGAGGACATTCTCAAATTGAAATCAAGGTCTCGATAGGTTAAACCTTTCAAGTTACAAAGGGTGGGGTATTTTTCAATGGTATTTTTTTAATTACATTTTTCATTTTGTTATTGATTAAAAGTTGTGTTCTATTGTCCAAGAGTGGATCTTGTTGACAAAGCAAAGCATAAACATTTAATGATGAAGGTAGAGTCGATAAGTTTAACAGTCACTCAGTAGTTTTTAATTTAATAATTTACAAAACAAAAAAACCAAATGGGTATTCTCACAGTATAGTGTATTCAATTATTTATAATTATTTAATAAATGGCTATTAGGAGAATCAAATGTGTATCAGTATCTGTCAAAACTATTGGTTTCTGATTTTCTTCCCAATATAAAATCTAGATAAAAAATTAGTGGCGTCCAAGATATTTGATTTAATATTATCAAGCTAAACCTTCGACGAACTCACCCCGTGCTCTCTGATGGACAGCTGCCGTTCGCCTTATGGCAATCTTAAAAGAAGGTAATTAACAACTTAACAACAATTTTCGCCATAGTGCTACAGTCAATAAAAGGTGAATAGTTCGTTGTATTAGCAGAAACAATCGATCGTACCTTGCACTGTCTGCAATTGCAGTTGCAGCTAGTGAACATACCTGTTTTTCTGTTCGAAAACAGAAATTACGGCATTCACAGATACACATATAGAAAAGAGTTCTCAAACTGAGGGAACTGACGTTATTCCAAGAGCATATTGACTTTCATATGTGGCAAAAGAATATTACTTTGTGTCGAGAGAAGTATTTCTTCACCTGAGCGGATTCAAATAAAAAAATATATATCTGAACTTCACATGTTCTTATGACGAGGAAATGTATTTCAAAATAAATATTTATTTCTTCATAAGGAGAGGAATGATCTGAGCTCCTCGCTGTTTTTAGATCAAGAGATCTCTTCTATGTGTGTACTGTAAATATGCTAATAGATCGTTGCATTTGCAGATGCAATCGACACCACAAGTAGCAAAACCAAAGAAAATGTAATACTCACTCACAAAAAGCCCTATCACCCAGACAGCAGTCTGACCATTAGCAGATGGGTCAAGTTAATACTAAAAGCCAGCAGTATAAACACGGAAATTTTTGGGGCACACAGCACGCGACACGGGGCAACTTCAGGAGCTCAAAGAATGATAGTTACATTACAAACCATTCAGAAGACAGCTGGCTCGACATAAAAATGAAAAGTATTCTCAAAATTCTATAACAAACTTGGCGTGGGTAATTCCACTGGATTTGCATCTTGTTTATGGAATCATAATTTCTAAGGAATCATATAAATATTAAGCTACAATTATAACTTACTTACCAACTTGTTATCATATTACATAAGTATATTGGCATAGTATTAAAAATAAGTTAAAGGTTAATATCAGTTAGTCGTTAAACATGATACATGTACAAGGTGGCCTGTTTAAGAGGGGCCTATACCTTATCTCGGAAACTACGGGGGTTGGAAAAAAATTTAAATACAAAAGTTGTTCCTAGTAAAATGATCTTTAATTTTTTTGTATTGTTTTAATCGTCACTTTTTTATATACAGGATGGTCAAAGAAAGTTACACTTTTTTAAATGAAACACCCTATATTTTATTACATTTTTGGATTCTACTTAAAATTCTAAGCATATTTGATGTATGATGTTATACCTCTAGAATTAGTAGTTTCACAGATATAAACAGTTGAAAATCGGTACTTTGACTACTTTTCACCTTGGTAGCAAGAAGAGCATTAGAGATGGAGTAAAATTAATTTTACATTCCTATCTTAACTTTTCAAGAGCTATTTGACGGTACTAATGGGTACCAAATCTCGTACCTCTGTAGGTACCATCAGTTAGCACCATCAGATAGCTCTTGGAAAGTTAAGATGGGAATGTGGAATTCATTTTACTCCATCTTTAATGGTATTCCTGCTACCAAGGTGAAAAGTAGCCAAAGTACCGATTTTCAACTGTTTATAGCTGTGAAACTATTAACTCTAGAGGTATAACATCATACAACAAATATACTTAGAATTTTAAGTAGAATCAAGATGATTAATCATCTCCTGATGATGCTAACCTGGTTAGCGAAACGCGCATCGAGTGCAACAATTCAGCTTCGGTATTGTGGATAAAACTTCGTTTTAGAGCAATCAACGGTTTTAGTTAATTATTATTTAAATATTTGTGGACCTACATTCTGGCTGTATTTGAAGCTAAGGTTTGAAAAGCTATGGATATGAGTTTTAAATTATGTTAATTTTGTACATGGTGGCCCTTTTAGGAGGGGCCTAAACATTATCTCGAAAACTATGGGGGTTGTAAAAAACTAAATACAAAAGTTGTTCATAGTAAAATCATCTTTATTTTTTTGTATTTTTTTAATTGTCACTTTTTTATATACAGGGTGGTCAAACAAACAAAGTTACATTTTTTTAATGAAACACCCTACATTTTATTTCATTTTTCGAGTCTACTTAAAATTCTAAGAATATTTGATCTAGAGATAGTACTTTCACAGCTATAAACAGTGAAAAATCGGTACCTTGGCTAATTTTTATCTTGGTTGCAAGAGGACCATTAGAGATGAAGTAAAATTAATTTCACATTCCAAAGTACCAGATTATGTACCTACCCATCGTACCACTCGCCAGGTAGTACCGTCAGATAGCTCTTGAAAAGTTAAGATAGGAATGTGGAATTCGTTTTACTCCAGCTCTAATGGTATTCTTGATACCAGGGTGAAAAGTAACCAAAGTACCGATTTTCAACTGTTTATAGCTGTGAAAGTACTAACTCTAGATGTATAACATTATACAACAAATATGCTTAGAATTTTAGATAGAATCCAAAAATGTAATAAAATACAGGGTGTTTCATTGAAAAAAATATAACTTTGTTTTACCACCCTGTATATAAAAAAGTGTCGATAAAAAAATATGAAAAAAAATAAAGATTATTTTACTAGGAACAAATTTTGTATTTAATTTTTTTTGCAACTCCCGTCGTTATCGAGATAAGTTATAGGCCCCTCTTAAACCGGCCACCCTGGACAATAATTGTTTTTTCTACAGCCGTGCGCAAAATAACTAATTAGTAATTTCAAATGAAATCGCAAAATCGACGAACGCCGCGGCATCCTTATTTTATGCTCTAAAGCGTACATGGAAAAGAAAATTCTCACTTTTTCCGTCGAATGTGCTATGGATAGTGCTGGCAACCAAAAGTATAAATAAATGACAGTTGTACATTTGTTACAATGGATGCTCCTGCTCTAAATATGCCCGAATATAATATGCGAAAAATGACAAGTCATTTGCAAATTCCAGAATAACTAGAGAGAAAAATGTGCATTTAATTTAAAAAATGCGGCTATAGAAAAAGTTCTGTGTATTTATGGAGCGCGAAGTAAGATTGCCATTTTCGAAAGGTTAACGCGCACCGCGGTAATATTCTTTCTCAAGCGGCAATCCCTTACTTTACACTCTTAAAACACAGATAACTACTAAAACAATTAATTTGTTTAAGGTAATTTGTGACATAATCTTCATTTTAGGATAAACAATATCATAGTAAGAAGTATTACATTCAAAATTACTTACATTCCAGCAAAAACAGCTATGCTTACATTAATGAAATATAGGTATTTCTAGGCTACAAGAGTACATCATTTTTATGATGCTTGTCAAAAAAACTTACCTAATGGCACCTTTGGGAAATCTAAAAAAACTTGTTTTCTTGTTAGATTCATACCTTTTTGCACTGCAGTTTTTAGCGGAACAAACGTGTCCACCTCGCGGTTTATCCGTTTCTATTATATACAAGCACAGATATTATAAAATAAGAAGTTTGTTCAAGAACGTATGTAAACTGCTAATTACTGTAACTAGAAAATATATATACCTAAACTGAAACTACGACACTGGCTAACACAAAAAACTCATCTGACACGACCACGAGCGACGAGCCAACACTGTCGAATTTGATAGATTTTAACCCAAAATGGCGGCCTGCGCGAGTAAATGCGCATATCGTTCAAATTTTAAGAGTTGGATAGCTGATTGTTTGGTATGCTGTGCTTATGATATTATAATATGATCAGGTCTGATTTTTAACCTATCTGAGTAGTAGGTGTTCGATTAGTTCCGGAAATATCTTTCAAAGGCTCTGGTTGTCTAGTTCAATTCGCTAGATATTGTCTTCATAGATCTTAATTTTTTAACTCTCTTCTAATCACTCAGGAAAATGCTCACAAGGTTTTCTTTGATCTAGAAGATAGCTAATAAAAATTTAACACTTTGTTCGCCACAAATGTAACATTGAGTTTGTTTATTATTTTAAGCCAAATCGTTGCATTACCTACTTCAAACAATTTAGAGATCATACTAGTCATCTAATGTATATTGTAATTCATTTATCTAATGATGCTTAAATATATTATTTCTTGGCTTTTCAGGTAATTTTGTGTTTTCATTTCTTAAGTGTCAGGCACATATGATTTTGACAGTTAGGCATGTTCAATGAAATCGACGTTCCCAGAACGATTCCCTGCAGATTTTAAGGCATATTTACTTGTTGCTTGACAAAGATGGTCTAGAGCAGAAGTTCGATGAACCGAGCTGTGACGTTAGATGCTTTATCATGCGATTGGGCTCGTTATTTTAACTAAGTTAAGTTGGCAACAATGGTTCGAAAGTCGGGATCGGGAGTGATCGTACCTTGCTTTTACGCCGAAGACCTGGGGGATACAGCGGGCACTGACATCGTTATGGCAGGATCGACCATTCATTCATTCATCCTCGTCTCGGGTCCACATCTTTTGTGAAGCGTTATCGAGGTGCCTCATGGACTGGTTGAAATAATTAGGGATATTGTTTTATGATATTTTTGTCACGTTAATGTATTTCGAGCCTAACCAGTGTCAGTGCCATGGATGCTACCTATAAAAGTTTTTGTTGAGTTACGAAAATCCTACCTCCATGTGAAGAATATATGTTGTTGTTGCTCTCATATAGCTGCTCCTAAAAATTGAGTATTATTGGCTTTGAAGAAATCTCTCTAGAATTGGCATCTGTTTTGTTCCACTCGACATTACCAAGAAGGAGAAGAGCAATAGAACGATAATATAGAAAGTTCTATAGGTTAAGATGAAAAACTAGATAGGTTATAAGAAATCTTTTCAATGTTAGATCTTTATTTTCTGCTAGGACAAACTATTGTTTTCAAGATCCTCTCCGCGGATATCGCCTTTAGCGCAGATCATATCGCCTCTTCGTAATTGTGATTGCTATTTTGTGTATATTACCATTAATGATCAGGATTACTGACTACTTGCCAAGTTTGGAAAGATCAAGTTATGATTTGCAGTGCTTTGGAGATGCATAGACCGTATATATACTAATACTGGTATTTGGAGAATAATTTTAAATTAGAAATACCTACTTCATAAATAGTAAGTAATATAATTTACTTTTCTGTAAGACTGTCTGGGCAAAGTTTAGATTTTCTACTTATTAAGTGACTAGGGTCACATGTCTTATTTTATGTCGTTGCGGCAGAATAAAATTCATAAATTTTGAACCCTGTGTGCTATATACCAACTTTTCATTTTAGTAACCTATTAATTGGTATGACAGGATATTTGCCTAATATTTGGGTATTTAACACAACTGTCAATAATAGTCAATCATTTAATTCTTTTTTTATTACCTTATTGTTTATACAGGTGATGTAAATTTTATCATATAATTATTTTTATATCAAGGGATCTCATCCATAGTAGGGAAAGGATAAAGTATGTTTTATTTTGGGGAAATATTATGTCTTATTGAGAGGCTCCTCCATAAATTACTTTTCAGGGCTTAATAATATTGTAAATTTTACCTAGCTGAGACTCAGTTAACTAGGTTGTGCCTAATAAGTTTATTAAAGTGTACCGAAAAATCCATGAACCTAGCTCGCCACTGTATTACTGGCTGCCGTTCGCATCTATTGGTAAGTTTGCTAAATGGATTTTGGAAACGTTGCCATAAAACATGAAATAAATGATTGTACAGAAATACTCATAAATCGTGTCATCCTAGCCCTGAAATTTTACATATCTCACAGTTACCTTTTTAATCCGTTTTGTTACTTCAGGAATTCTATTTACAAAATATATTTGTGAACAAATTACAGGACAATGATGACATGAACACGAAATACACTTAGTATTTTTGAAATAATTTACCGCTTCAAAAACTAAAATATTTGAAATTAAGATGATTAATTTGATATAGAATTAACAAATTTAAAACATAATTGACTCTTTTTAAAATAATTTTGCAAACGCTTCCTGCTACACGCAAATTCAAACGTTACTACCACACTAAAATGGGTGGTTGGTAACACAATGTATAGCCCAGATTTGGCGTTACCAACCCTTCTTGTCTTTCCGTAAACTTACTGTTGGGGAAACACCCCAACACGTGTAGAAACTATCGTTTTTCACCGTATAGTTTGGTGATAACACCCTGTATGTACGTAGAATTAATGAGCAATAATTAAACTCAAAATAGATTTTTTCACCCCGGGCACAATCCAATTTGTACATTTAAATCAGCAAATGTCAAGTTCTTTAATGCCCCTTAGTCGAACCCTAGACGGACGATCCCTTAGTTCGAACCTGTAAACCAAGTACTGTCAATATAACAGATTACTATAGAGCCAACTTTCACTAGTAGAGGAAAACGTTTGTAATATTTTTCAATTTAATGTATTTTTGTCTCCGTCAGCCTTGTGAACAATCAGTCTTTCAAATAAAGAAAGAAAACCGTTTCTACCCTTTTAATCTCAAACGAATTCGGCAAAGTGCCAATCCCCACTTCTTATTTGATCGTGGCGCCAGCAGGGGACTCGCTCGAAGAAAGAAATTCAATAGTCAGTGCGTAGCAAACACTCATTGGCGTAGAATCTGTCTAGTCCCAGCTCTCCTAGTTTCCGCGCCAAAAACATCTAGCCCTGTCCTAGCTCTGTTTGAGGCAATTAATTAGTTTGAAAGTGTCTTACATCCACTAAAATGTACTAGATCAGTCCAGCTTCTCTCTAGCCTCGCAGTTCAGTTAAGACGTTCGCTTGAATAGCAGTAAAACGTGCTGTTCTCCGCTGGCCAAAGGTAAATTCCTTTTTGGGTCAATTTTTCTCCTTTTGTATGCACAAATATTAGCGAATATTTAGTGCACCTCAGTTATCTTTGTCCAAGGTAGGACAACGACCTCCTTTTGGGCGATTATCCCAAGATTTCAAGGCAAGAAACGACGTAGCGTCTCATTCCCCCTTTTGTTGAAGAGAATCCATAAAATAGCGGCATCGAGTTGTTAGCTCAAGTGGTCCCTGTACTGGACAAGTTAATTCAAGGATTCAAAGTGGAATCCCTGGCTGATTAGAGTGAAGTTAAACATTGGAGATTAAGGTATTCTGTACGAAAGAAAGGTGCTAGATTGAAAGCATAAAAGTTAAGTTCATTAAAAGTCAGAAAGTACAAAGATATTTCAGTTTAAATTGCATAAACAAAACTGTTTTAGTCTTTAGTTAATAATTAAGAAACCTTTTGTAATTTTAGTTTTATACTTGAACGAATGATGAGTGATTGAAAGTTTTAGTCTAAGAATTGTACATATATATTTTCTATTTAACATATCAAACACTGTTTATATTATTTTTAAATGCAATTTACACCTGCATTATTAAATTATATCAATACCGAATACATGTTTCAATTGATCTCACCACCCTATGTTATACTGTCCATTAAAAGTGGTTAATTAAAATACCACACCCTTCTTTATGGTTTTAAGCAATAATAAAAGTACTTGTTTATCCCACCCACTTACTAATTCTTTTCTTTGGGGTTAAAATTGACCACATTATACCCTAAATAATAGTATATTGTGCAACAAGTGCTGAAAATAAGACTTTTCACACGAATGAGACACGAGTCGTAGGCGAGTGTCATAAAGTCGCATGAGTGTGAAAAGTTTTTTCAGCACGTGTAGGCGTATTCTTTTATTCACCGGTGGATTCAATCATTGGTGAACCGATGTTTTTACGGTTGACATTTCTAGGGTCCCGTCGTCATCAACCGGTGGACACCGGTTCTGAGAAAATAAGAACGCATTGATGGAAGCTTGACGTTTGACTGACGTTCAAATACTATATAAACAACAATAATTTGTAATTTTTGCAGAAGTTTTTGATAATATATAGTGATCTCTGTTGCGGTCGCCTTAGCGGCGAGAGTACTGTATTCCAGCGACTCCGATTCTGATGATGATGACGAAACCATTTAGTAACTCCGAGATCCAGATCCAACTGATTTACAATTTTCTTCAAGATTTCCAAATATTACATCATTTTTATAGAGCTTAAGATACTTTTCAGAAATTTCTTCAAGGAAAAAAGGATCTATAATAAATAAAGACATATCTCACATAAAGTCTCCTTTTTAAGGTTTTATGTTTCAACTACCACACAACATTTAAGATTATTTTACACATATCATTTTAGTAGGTTTAGTGGAAAATTTACTCACCCTTTGAAGGACGAGTCAATTCGTGTTCTGTTAAAAAAACATTAAAACTAATACCCGAGTTGTGCGGTCAACGGTCCATTATATTATTGTTTATATTTATATTTATCTAAACAATTTAACAATGATTCTGTATCAAATTTTTAAATTCTTAATTCAAAACAAACAAATGTTAAATGAATAGGTTAGGAAAGTTGCTCCCCCCCACAATACACCGAAACAACCGACTTGGCGAGCCGGTGGAAGCTGATGCAACCATACGTTAATCCATCGTGAATAAAAGAACATGATTGAGACACAACCGGTAGTCCATCGAACAATAAAAGAACGCCAAATGGCTCAACCGGTGCAATCGGTGGATCAACCGTTGAAAAAAAGAATACGTCTTGAAGCACACTATACTTTTTCTACGACTGCTACATACAGGGTGCCCCACTGGGACTGTGGTAGAAAATTACATTGTATATGGGAAACTTTTGTATTATTGATTTATCAGAAAATGTTATTCCTAATAAAAGAAACTACGTGAGTAAGAGATTCTCTCTAAACTATAACTAGGGGCACAATCCTAAAATGAGGCCACCGGTGTGGGGTCCCTATTTTTCAAATATGTTGAAAAAGGGATTCCGGGGGCGAAGCCCTAGAATGGGGCCTATGGTACGGGCGTCCCATTTTTTACACATTTGGGAATGGGCCCCCCCGGGGGCGAAGCCCTAAAATTGGGCCCCAATCCTTAAAAGGGAGCCCCTGGTATGAGAGTCCCATTTTCGACAGTTTTGCAAAAAGGGGCTCCTGGGGGGTGAAGCCCTAAAATTGGGCCACCTTTTTTAGAGATCTGGGAATGGGACCTCTGAGGGCGAAGATCTAAAACGCATACGAAGCCCTTTAATCTAAATACCCTAATAAGCGTGTGAAATGTCCAGTTTTCAAAAGCAGTTGTTAGTGCGTTTTTGCCTATTTTCAAGGCAGTCGTAGAAAAAATACTTTTTTGTCATACGCTCCCAAAAATAGCTATTTTACGGACTCATGTGAGTCCGTAAAATGCTTCTTTTTAGGCCTAGTCCCTAAAAGTCGTCATGGCAACTTTTACGGACTATTCCAAAATTCCTGAATATGTCTAAATGTCAAATTTCGAATGACATGACAAAATTGTCAAATAGTTGCTACGATATCAAATTCTAAGCTAACTTTGTCGTACATTATGATTTCAAAAATTATGGTAAATTTGCAAATTTCTGAAGAATTGCAAAAAGCGTATATA
Organism: Pissodes strobi; assembly: GCA_016904865.1. NCBI lineage: Eukaryota > Metazoa > Arthropoda > Insecta > Coleoptera > Curculionidae > Pissodes > Pissodes strobi. The sequence continues at coordinate 12,557 of JAEQML010047503.1, read as the reverse complement.
TAAAAATTAAATTTTGGGAGCGTATGACAAAAAATAATGTTTGTCACACGTACCTAAATGAAGTTTTTCAGGACTCATCTGCTATTCCGGAAACAGCAATGATTCGTCCTGAAAAACTCAATTTTAGGTACTTGTAACAAAAATAACTATTATTTCTATAAAACATTATGGTTTTAGAAATCACGACTTACTAGAATGAATTTTACGAGATCTGGCGTTATGAAATTTATGAGTGTTTCAGTCCTCAGTTAAGATGATCCCCCATTATGCCATAAAATAAACCTATGCATATAACAAAATAATTTGTAAAGTTAAATATGTTCGCCTTGTTTATTCATGTGTAAATGCATCATTAAATTCCAGCCAAGTGAAAGAAACGCACGACTGAGTGCCAAGAAAATAAATTTGCAGCATGTACAAAAATGTACACATTCGGAAATTTTTCAGCATAAATTCTGGTGGCATATAATGTGGGGCTGTAAAACACTAGCATCATGGAGTAGTATTTTATAATAGAGACAAATCTAGTTTAGGCAATAGCTTAAAGTAATAATTTCCTAAATACATTGCGAACAGTGACCACTGCTTAAAAACATCTCTACTCTAAAAAGAATGTACATAATTAATATGATTTTAATTTGAAATTTCCTATTTTATTGTGTGGCTCAATTGACGCAGAAGTTTGGAAACATCTGTTTCATACATTTTGTTTTGATCTTTCCTTCAGAATAAAAAAACAATTCAAACCTGTATTTTATTACCTACACACAACGCCTCTTGACGCAGATTAGGGCAATATAATTGAGACGCTAAATAAACGAAAAAGAATTGGCAGACACTTATTCTGACATATGCGATTTGATCCAACGATCGTATTATAGAATAATGCGGTGGATTCTCAACGAAAATGCAAATTTATCAGACGGTTTGAAAATAAAGAAATATATACACCCTAACCTATAAGCTGTTAAGGTTAGTAGCTATTCAAATATAGTAATATTAGGCATCGATGCAGGTTGCACAATGATATCAAAACTTAAAGCTAAGTTGGCCCACTAAATCGTGATCACGAATCGTTAAGTCGCAATATCAGATAGTTACCTGTCATAAGAAAAAAACTAATTGCTAAAAAGGAATCAATTTATAGATACTAGCTTCCAAGCGAAGTTCTGCAAATATAATAACTCTTGGAAGCAAATGTATCTGTCAAATATACGAGCAAATAAATCTACAAACCGTAATTTAAATTAAGAATCAGATTATTTAATAACAATGCAATTATTTATTTACCAGAAGTAAAAATTAATTATTATATTAGAATGTTCACGTACGATGGAATGAAATTAAAATAGGTTAGGCTTATCTGTGTATTTTGGCTCTCAAACCAGCACGAACTCTGTCACATGTTTAAGTCTCAACAATTATCCAACGAAGACTATGGTGGACGTATAATTGGAGCTACACCACAGTATCCATTTAATACTTCTCACTAATGGTTGGTTTTGTAACGTGCAAGAATGATGATCAATCACGACAAGCACGCAAGCTAGCAAACAGCTCGTAAAGTTGGAAGAAGAAAAACCCTCAATTCAAGGTGTGGACTACTAAAGAGGGGTTTAAAGGTGTGTAGAACCTATATTCCACGTGCCTATCTCCAGTCCAGCAGGTAAAAATCCTTCGATGAAAACCATTAGGTTCCTTGTAACTAATTGATCATAAATACACTCAGGTATACCTACAAGGATCTGTTTATCTGGTTTTGGCTTAAAATCCCATGAGGATGGTCTGCAAAATTACAGACACGAAGCTATCAACTACTTCTACCAAAATTACTGTAGAGAAGTAACATGGCACATGGCTGTGACCGTCCCACCTCTACCTAGTGTTCCTTCTAAAAATAAAACATTTAAGGGCGTGCTAAACTCACTAGTACTAAAATACGTATTTCGAAATCAAATAAGAAAAGAAACAATAGATGATCCTACCCCAACTTGCTAAAGTCTATATGAACCATAATCAAAGGTAATTAAAGAAATTAATAAACTGTAACAATAATTCTAGTACAAAAAGTCAACCAATTAGTGCCGACATTATTTTGGATAACCGCGACAATACTCCATACCAGGGATGCTGTATCAATTACAGCCCGATGGAGAAGGTTAAAGCAAGTACTATGCTATATATTTACTGCATTTAACAATATAACTGAGAGATGGCGCAGTGATGTCGAAATTCCATTACATTTTTGAAAATATTACCTGGCAACGAAAACACATATCAAATTTGCCTAATATGAAACAAATTTAAGTTAATTTTAAATATACGAAATTTAAAATGTTAGAAGTATACTGTATAACAAGTGTTGAAAGTACTAGTTTTCAAACGAGGAGGTTTTTAGTTCGAAGCGTTAGTAGAGTACGGAAATCTTTTGTGGCTGACATAGTATATTACAAAGCGAGGTAAAAAGTGTTTGATTTTTATCGAGAGATATGATAGTTCTTGAAACAGAAATTTAGGTTTTCACCGAAGCTGCTATACCACTTTATTTACAACCATTTATATAATGAAAAAAAATTACATATTGTTCATTTTAGTTTCCTAAAAGGTATGTTGCCTAACCCAACTTGAAGTTGTAATTTTAGGTATGGCGTCATAATCTTGCATTTCTCTTTAACTGAGGAAAACTGTAAGAAACAAATATTGCAAAACTGATTAATTGATTAATTTACAAATGTTCCTGCTAAATTTTGACGAATGCGTCGTAACATTTTTATAACAGTGATATTTAAAAAATGCTACGCTATAAAGAACAAGCACAACTGCTCATTTTAAACGTGTTGATTGATGTTTTTCGAAATAGAAAACACGCAAATTAAACGATGGCAGAAACATTGATTAAAATAGCAATGTTTTGATAGAGTTTGAAGTGCGCTGAAAGTGAGTATTTCCACACAGATGAAAATCAAACAAACAAAAGTTAGAGCTGTGAAAGTTTATTAAACAACATGGTATGGGACACGAAAATAACAGGATACTTAAAAGTTAAAATAAGGCAAGAAATGTATAGAATGTATTCTGGAAAAAAATATGTTACTATAGATGTTTAAAGAATAAAATTATACTTATAACTATTAGAATATTTTCAATATTCTATTTCTGCCTAGATAAGCTGGTGCAAAAGTATTGGCTTTAAATGGAAGAAGAGTAGCAACAAGAAATATTTGAAGGAAATTCCTGCTGAAAGATTCTTGATGAAATATATGAAAAATGATGAGTTGCCAGAACTAGACAAGTTTACGATGGTATTTTTAACGGAGATAAGGATCTACGGCTTAGCTTCCTTAAGATATTGTAACTAAATGGTATTTAATTATTTTAGTTAATTAGTTGGGCGCTACTTTGTGACTAATTAGAGTTGCCCACTTTGTAATGAATTTCTAGCTCAGTGGTACTTATAACTTATTATTTGGTTCATTCACCAATTTGTAAGAATAGAGCAAAAGTTAATTTATTTAGTTTATTTGAAGGCGTGGATTAAAATGTTTCCTTTGGTGATCTAAAATTTATATGGCGCCACTTACGATAAATCAAAAAAGGGAAATTAAAAACAACTATATATTAACTATACGTTTAAATTACAACTTATGGTACCATGTGCACTGCAGTTATGAACATAAGATGAAAATTGACTTAAAATTAGATTACAAATGCAATCAAATACAATTGATTACTGAGAATTTAGTTAACAAAAATGGCAAAAATGAGAATTGACTTAAGATGAGATTACAAATGCAATCAAATGCAATTGATTACTGAGAATTTGATTTACCAAAATGATGAAAATGAAGTTAGCTTTGGTGTTTGACAAATTTAAAATAAATAAAATCTAGGTCTTGGCAATTCTTTCATATAAGTAACGCGATACCTACGTTCCCAACTGCTCTTATTATCCGGAAACCACGTGATCGTTTGGGGCCTCCTCTGGAAACTTCAACTGCCTGTACCTAAGCTTCCTAGCTATAGGCGTGTCCAGGGCTTACCAGTCATTCCAGGAATGGTTCCCAGTTGTCTGCATGTGCCTGCTATCGGATCGACTGTCACCACAATGATCTGCGTGACTGTTGTCTTGTAGGAACGTTGAACGTTTACATGAAAAAAAGAATTGGGTGTCTTAGACCGGTGTACACTGCTAATTATAATTATAATTACACAGAAGAATATCCTGTGGAACTCAGTTTGATATAAAGGTTTTAACCAACAACTTGAAAATTCACTGGTTACATAATCAGAACTTAAATTACAATTTAAGTTCAGCAAAAATTATAGATAATTATGATTAAATGACGCTATGAATAATTACTGCTACTCAAGGTATTTCTTTTCTTTAATTAGAGATATGAAATTCAAAGGAAATGATGATTGAAATTAGAAATTTAAAAGAAAATTATGAAACTTGTCCAACAGTCGCTCTCGGCAACTTCAAATAGAAAATCACTATACTTTAATAAAAAAAAGGAAGAACGAGGTATAACCTCTCTTAAACAAGTCTAATGACTCCAAATAGGTACTTAATTTATTAAGATGGCCCTTGGCACATAAACGATAATTGGACGTAAATTACGTCTCAATTAATCAAAGATAAAGATAAGATAACTACTATCTCGCTTTCAGATAGGAACTATGTTTATAGATAAAGAAAAAATCAACCAGGTAATTTTACACATGCTTAACCTCTTTAATAAGCAAATCAATACAGATACATCGTGGATCAAACGTTGACACGATAAGCAATAATAATTATAGTTTAAAGCAACAATTAATCTGAAAAAGTAATGAAATAAGTCTGAAAATTTACTATAACGAACAATATTGCTAGGAAACACCCAGAGAAATACTACTACAAATTCAATTTACTACCTTTTACAGGAAAAGATAAAATCTGCTCTGCGAATCCTCCCAACAATATCATCAAATTTAAATGAAAATATCTAAATAATGTGTGTGATCGTTTAAAACGATGAAATAATTCCGCTCTCGACAAATTTGGATTAAACCATTATCAAATTACACGAATTTGACCAATAAGAAAGGCAACTATTCACCAAAAAATTCGGTATTTAACCTTAAGGTCACCAAAAAAATTTACAATTGTTGAAATCGCAATTACTTAAAAATGCAATACAAATGCCAAATATATCTAACTGAATTGGAAACAATTTTTAATTATATATTTAAAGTATGAAAGTATTATTGAAAAATATGCAGAATGAATAAGATATTTTAAGATCAAAAATTATTATTGCTTACCGAGCCGATGTCTTCACACCAGATGAGACGAAATTTTTCAAAATTGTATATTCTACCCATTTAAAATTCAACGGTTTTTTTTTCATTGGCCAGTTCAAAACACGTGACAACCGTTGTAAGAAACACAGCGTCAAGCTAAGGAAGCATTCAAGCATTGCCTATCAATATACTAAACATTGAAAACCGTTGACAAATAGGTAGAATTAATGGAGCGGAATAGACAAATATTTCATAACATATATTCCGTTACAATATGTTTGGCAAGATGAAAATCCCGCTACTAGTATACATAGGATTAATGAAGGTAATGAGGAAAATAAATTTTATTGTAAATTATTGTACATTTTAGTCATAGTAGGTGTCTGAACAATGTGTTTCTAAATTATTTTCCGCAATACCTGTAATGAATAATTCTAAGTTTTCATATTTGTTGCCTTTAAGTATACGACTTCTTTTCTTTCCGGCTAAGCTTAAAAATGAATTGTGAAATAATAATATTATTAATAATATTTTTCTCTACAACATGGAAAGGGCATCATTTTAGTATTTTTTTAATATCTGGCTTTATTTAGGAATTTTGTGAAATAATGCCTTTATAGTTTTCTAACAGCTGCTATTTTCTTTTAAATTCACGATTTTAAGCATCACTTGTTTTTTGAGTTGATAAGTCTTTTAGTACCCCTAGCATTTGGTTGAGTTCAAGCCTAGGCGTGAACATTACAGAATCAATAGTAAAACTGCAGTCATGGTTGCGAACTAAAAAACATTTAACCATTATTTTTCTTTTAATAAAAGTGTGCCTTAATCAGAAAAGAAAACGAACCAATTGAACCCCACGTTACCAAAATCAGTTTACTTTTTATATATAGTAGTTTGGCTCAGCTGGATGCGTTTTTTCAAATTGAGAACGGTGGAAAATACGTGTACCGTCTATATCCAAATATGGTGAAAATATCAGACTAATCGCGTAGCAGAATTTACCTTGATTCTGTAACACTGAGGCAAAAATAGTACGCTAACGGAAGATTACTGAACTTGATTCTCTGCTAGTAGTTATTTCCTAAATTTTATTTTTTCTTCTAGTGTAGCATAGTAACTATTTTATTATTAAACTGATACTTAATTTTTTTAGGTCATGGTTCATGCTGAATGAGAAAATGGTCTATATAATGCAAGTCCCCACGAAATCGTGAACTAAGAAAAAATTACTGCTTAAACATAAAAATTATGACTATCCTGAAAAAGACATGAAAGACGACAGTTGGGCTTTAATATCGTTAAAGATTCAAAGTCATGTAAAAATACTATTATGATGAATATGTTCAGCAATTCAGTCAGATTTTTAAAATTACCTCCGTCACTGTCCAAGTCTGAAGGAGTTTCAAATTCAAAGGCAGTAAGCACTGATACCAAAAGTGACAATGAAGATTCAGACAGTGGAAATTAGCAATATTTTAATAATGGGATACATAAATTTAAGTGATCAAAAATATTAGATTTGATTTTATGCCTACTATGATTTTTTCCTCTTCCAAAAAACCCAAAAAATTTTAGCCCAAATGATTGATGACACTTCTCAAGATATACGGATTTTGAACAAAAAAGATGAAAAAAGGCGCTCACGAGTCGCATATACTATTTTTAACTTTTTCTTATTCCCTAGGCAGAAAATTTAATTTTTGGTTAGAAGCCGTGAGCTAAAATGCCACTTTCCACTGTGGTATGATAAAAAATTAATTTCGAAACCTTTCTTGAATTAAATTTTTGACTACTTAAATTCATCACGTGACACTAACAGCATTTGAAAATCACTATAATAATAATTCTAAGTTATAGAAAATAATCACTAACTAATAAAAAAAACTTACACAAACCAACCTGAAGAACTCCATTACTTATATAATCCACACACATTGCACAACATATAATGGCCGGTAAAAATACAATTTACACCTGCAAATTTGTGTACAATATTTTCTAATAAATTACGAAGGGCCTAGTCTTTTTCTGGAATCTTCAAAAATAACATCTCTCGTAACTGAAAATTTTAAAAACATTTTTATCTGATAATGAAGTTGAGCATAATAGGATTTTTGAAGGTAAAAAAAAATTACCACCAAAGTTCAAATTTTGAATGGTTATTAAATTTATGAAATAAATGTTTTATAATTATTTCTACTGATCTTCACCCCCCTCTCAAATGCACGGTGTCATGATTTTTCATCACTTTTTATTATAGCCAATGATATTTTGCAAATTCCGTTCATTATTTCATGACCTTTAAGGATTATGTAAATTACATAAAAATGCATCTACCATCGGAAGTCCTAAAAATGAAAACGTACGGTATATGTTTTTCTGCATAATTTTTCACGTAAAGAAAGCAACATTAAAATTCTAATCATTTTGTACAACATTTGAGATTTTAATAATTGTTAAAATTTTTGAAAATCACTCTGCGACATTATTTTTTTAACACAGTAATAGTTGTTACAATATATTGGTTTAAAAAATCGATTACCATACAGTATTAATTGATTTGGTTAGCTCGACGTCTGCTTGGCACTAACTACCCGTCAGTCGTCTGGGAAGTGATTACGCAAGTAATCTTCTTAGGAATGGAAGCATACATCCCAAATTCCATCAAGTTACCCTCAAGAGGAAAGCCGTGGTTTGACAGAAGATGCGAAAGAGCTGTAAGTAAGAAACAGCAAGCCTACCAGTACTGGCAGCGAAATCAGACCGATGAAAATCGCAATTATTTTAACCAAGCCAGAAACGAACGCAAACGTGTGATCGACGAAACTAAGGACAAACACAATCAAAGAATCAGGTTTAAACTTTTTCAATGCCCCAGTGGATCTAGGAATTTCTGGTCGGTAGCAAAGGCAGCAAGTAATAACTTTGCAAAAACATCTCTCCCACCTTTGACACACGAACGTAGCATCACGGCGACTACAGCCAAGGAAAAAGCAAACAGGCTCGCCAAAATATTTTGATCGCACTCTACCTTAGACGTCCTCCAAGGCAAGGCTCTCCCCACCATATCGAACAGCAACACTACCATGGCACAAGTCATATTTCATCACTGTGATATTCGTAAAATCCTTAAAGAACGAGATATGCAAAAGGCATCAGGACTGGACGGATTACCTGCCACCATGTTAAAGAACTGCGCCAACGAACTAACGCCCGTTTTTTCCATGCCTCTTTCTCTGTCTTACGAAAAAGATATTTACCCATCTTCTTGGAAAGTCCCTCGAGTGCAACCTCTTCCAAAAAAATGCAAGAAAATGACGCCCTCAAACTATCGCCCAATTGTCTTGCTTCCAATAATCTCCAAAATCATGGAACGTGTGGTCAATCAGCAGCTACTCAAGTACCTCGAGAATAACAGAATAATCAGCGATAATCAATACGGCTTTCGCAAAGAGAGGTCGACAGGAGATATATTGGCCTATGTCACTCATATATGGAGTAGGGCAATTGAGAACTACGGAGAGTCTCGAGCGATTGCGTTGGATATTTCGAAGGCATTCGACAGAGTTTAGCATGATGGACTGCTCAACAAACTGCCGTCATTCGAAATGCCAGCCTCTCTCTGCAGCTGGCTTGCCAGTTTCCTAAAGAACCGATCTCTGCATGTTGCAGTTGATGGACATATCTCAGACACATTCAAAATTAATGCGGGCGTACCTCAGGGCACAATACTTTCACCAACTTTGTTCCTCATTTATATTAATGACCTGCTGACCGAAACGAGTAATCCTGTTTACAATTTTGCAGATAACAGTACAGTAGCCTTGTGTCCCAATTTAGATCAGAAAAACCTTTACCAGACATTGAGACTTATCACCGCAGACAGAAACATATTAGAGTAATTAATCAAACTTGGGGCGACAGAAATTTGGTCCAGTTCAATGCAGCAAAGAACCAAGCAGCCACGTTTACCAAGAGGGCCAATACGGCGGGCCCTGACATCATTATGGCAGGATCGACCATTCCTTCATACTCGTCAATCGGACTGCTGGGTGTCTCGGTCATCAGCAATATGTTCTGGCGTGACCATGTCGCTAACATCGCAAAATCAGCCTTTCAGAAGCTTGGTGCGCTTTTTCGCAACCGCAGCAGTTGCTTTGCTCTACAAAGCGCAAATAAGACCGTGCTTAGAATATTGCTCACACATCTGGGGTGCCGCATCAAAGCACACCCTAAAGCTGCTGGACTCCATTCAGAAGTGAGCTGTAGCGTCTTGTTGGTGACCCGGAGTTGACTCGGAATCTGGATAGTCTGGAATACCGCAAACATGTGGCCGAGATGTCCCTGTTTTACAGATACTTTCAAGACTGATGTTCCCAGGATTTAGCCCACCTCATCCCGCCCTTGGCAACGCCTGTTAGACAGTCACGACAGATGGCAAGAGCGCACCAGTTTGTCGTACAACTGGGAACACCTAGAATATCGCTTTACAAGAATTCCTTTGTCTGGCGCACTGCATCACTGTGGAACTCACTCGCAGGACATATGTTTCCTCCTATACGACCTGCAGCTACTCAAGAACCGTGTCAATCAACATCTTTGCACACATACCGCTCGTCAAGGGCCATAGGATCTCCCTTTAGTGTGTGTGCCACTACCATAAAAAAACCGACACAACCGCTTTGTAATTACGTCTCGTCTTTGGGGGATTCCCCGGTCTCCTGCCTCGACGATTCTAACCTCATCTGAATAGGTATATTCAAGATTTAAGTGATTTTTCACACGCTGTTTGTACTTTAAAAATATCAGCTGTAAAGAAAAACTGTAAATTTAATATGGTTATGTGGAGTATGAATTAAATGGTATTTTAATTTTTTTATAGTAATAACATTGTATTATGTATTGTGCCAAGTAATTATTAATAGGGTGTTTAATAGAAAATAAGGTAAATCACAAAATTTATTGATTATGTCATTTGAAAGGTAAACTTATAAAATCAAATTTTGTGTTTTTTTTGGTAAATATACCTACCTAATTAATATTATTTTATTTAGTATCAACATTTATCTATAGTGTCACACTTGGTTATCCGTATTTAATAAATATTTGCTGAATAGAACAATTTTTGATTTGTGATGCCTATTTTACTCTATGCCTTTATGACAATAAACAAATTTTTGTTGATAAATGTTTTATATTCTTGAATAGGTTTATGAGGGCTTTCAAAAACTGTTTGCTCCGGAGCCTCATGACTTCTAGCTACGGGGCTACGCCACTGACCGTGGTTACAAGACTTACTGTACAACATATTTATAGAACCACCGTAACTGGCAGGGTACCTGTTAATTAAAAAAAAAAATCAAAATGTGCTTATAAGTTAGTTTCCGAAAGCGCGTGTATTTAGTATTTGTTTTTTAGTGAACGTGCAATTAAGACAATTTGTAGTTAGTCTTTCAGAAACAACTATATATTGACAAAAGCTGCCATTATGACAAAATATTCTCTTTGTTTGACATTCCTGCTTTTGCATACATATGATACGGTACGAAAGTGAAGTTTACGCTATTTATAATATAAGTTGAATTTTAGCTAAATTATATTTGTTTTTTAAAATAAATGTAACTATTGTTAAATCACCTACTTAGCTCTATCTACAACATATCTGAATAATTCAAGTTTCCGAAAAGCATTACATTTCAGACACTTCATACATGAGTCGACATTTTGATAAATTGTGTTGCAACAGAATAACATACTTTTTAACTCTAGCGTCTTCTTCGCCCTAAAGTCTTTTAACTCTCAGAGTCTCACTTGATTTACAACTTCAAAGTTAAAATATTGAGAATAAAATGGTTTTCTTTCATTTCCAGACTAGGAAATAAAATATAATTTTTTGCTTTGCATAGAAAAGTGAGTATCTATGTGAGTGTGAGTTTCTTTATCCTATGTTTTGTGTACTTCCTGTGGATTTAGTTTAACTGCTTATGATATCTGTAATATAATTTTTTGATAAAAGGTGAACAATTTCAACTTGAAAATTGGTTGTTGTTCTATTTATATTTATTGTATATATTAAGTTTTGTTTTGTTTTATATGTGATCTACTATGGTTAGTTTATTTATTTAATTTGCTTTGTACATAAAATTTATTTGATTTTTTCCGTGGCAATTAAGCAAACTAGACTTAATAAAATAAAATAATACTACTAACCCAAACTAACACATACTTACTCTCTGGAAAGCAAAATTTAAGGAAAAAGGAACAAATAAATGGCTAAGTGCCAGAAACAATATGCTGCTGCTGTTTACTGCTTCAGAGGTTCTCAACATTAATTCTCGTGTGTAATTTTTAACGCATACTGCATGGCAGGACAAGATAAACCTTTATAATTCGTGGGAAATAAAATAGCGTTCATACATTTTAAACTGCACAGCAAAAGCCTGCTATTTTGCTCTGTTAAGCTGGAAAAACTTAAAACAAGGGCATCTTTGGCAGACGTTAGTTCCTTTCAATATTAAAATTCACAGCCCTTTAAAAGATGTAACCGGGAGAGACATTGAAAATGCCGAAGCAGAAAGCAACGCTTATTAAATTTGTGATATGAGAAAACTAATAATTTTGTTGAAAGTAATAGTTAATATACTCTGCCATGCACAATCTGCATTCCGAAATTCCTACGATTCGCAGCAGTATAACTGCCAACGAAAGCGACAGTGACCCAGGATGATCTCTGTCATAAGTCTCAAGCCTCCCCCTTCAAACTCATGAAAGCCTTAAACCTACCAAGCGCTGGGCTTTCCAAGAGAAGCCCGGCCTGCCTCATTCATTGAGTAGTCCTTTATAGGCCCTTGGCCCACTTATTCAATGCGTTCCTTAGGATGGCGGCAGCCGTACTGTCAAAGACACCTATTATGGCCCCCCAAGACTTGCCTATACTAAGAGATCAGCGAGAATAAAGTTTATTATCAGCCTGAACGGCACGGAACAAAGCAGCTCTGCTGTCTGAACAAATGTGGATATATTTTCCCTCTGACGGCTTTATTTAGATTCTCATACCAGCATTTGAGAAGGATCTCGTACATTTTAGCCTGGAACATGGTTGAATTAGTTCAAAGGACGGAAGCAAGTTTCATTCTTATAGCTTCCCCATGCATGTAAATATGTTCTATATTGTTGTGGAGGATTCATTCTTACCCTGGAATTGATTGCCTTTGGCTCCACAAAATAAAATACCATGTGAATGTAATAAATTTTATATAGGTGAAACCTGT
>MU188949.1:34727-56726 GCA_016904865.1 Pissodes strobi | reverse complement strand
AAGTATATGCAGTATACAAACAAAGAAATTACAGGAAGAATTAAATACAAAAAATGCCAACACCGAGGAAGTTGCAAGCACTGAAGAAAAAGTGCCTGCGGCCCCGCTCTCCGAAAATGTTCTTAATGTTAATAAAGAAGAGTATTTTACATCATTGCTCGGAAAGTTTTCTTCTGTTTTAGATGTTTTAAAAGAAAATCAAGCATTATTTGATAAATATTGTGTCCTCGATATCATAGAAGAAAAAGCTGCGACAATTGGAATAATTGATTCTATATCAAGTTTAAAGGAACACTGCAATTTGTTAATTGAAGTTGGAAATGAGGTATTAAACAAATTTAATAAAAACGATCAAAACATTAGTATCGATGAGAATGCCATTCCAATAGAATTAGTTAGTCATGATCCAGGATTGCGTCCTATAACCATAAGCAATAACCAGCGAAAATATTTAATTCAACTTGGCCCACATCAACCTTGCTTGGCGTTTTTTCCATCCGATGGAAAAAATAGATTTAATGCCCAGTGGTATAAAGAATTTAAATACTTAGAATACAGTACAGTTAAGGATGCTGCGTACTGTTTTGTTTGTTATCTTTTTCCAGTGGGCGTAGGTTTAGGCCGTGAGAAAAGCGATAATGCCTGGATTGAAGTCGGCGTTAAAACATGGGGAAAAATGAAAAGTGCTGGGAAACATAAATTGGGAAAGCTTCAACAACATTTTTCTTCGGTGGCTCATAAAGCAGCACTATGAAACTATTGTGACTTTTTAATCCAAGAAAGACATATTGATGTATTACTAGACAAAAATAAAAGACTGGCGCTGATAGAAGAAGAGAAAATTCAGTTACAAAATCAAAAAGTTTTAGAAATTTTAATGGATACGATCCGCACAGTGGGCATTTTAGGTTTAGGATTTCGTCACTCTGAGGCAGCTGAAAAAGGAAATTTTGGCCAAATTATAAGTCTAATATCAAGACACAACAACACACTAAATAAGTGGTTTCAAGATCGAAAGCTACGACCGTATCAAGTGACTTATATGAGTGGTGAATCGGAAAATGAGATGATTTCTTTGATTGATTCGGAAGTTCGGGCGTCTTTTTGTCAAAGAAATTAAGGCAAGATTTTGTTTTTCCCTTATGGCGGATACTACTCCCGATTTATCGCATAAGGACATACTTTCCATAGTAATCCGGTATGCTGACATGGAAGGAAATATCTACGAAAGACTTGTTAAAGCTACTGAATGCTGCGATAAATCTGGACAAGGTATGGCGGAATTATCAAGTAAATGTCTTACAGAATTAGAATTAGATACCACCAAATTAGCATTTCAGCCGTATGATTTTGCTAGCAATATGTCTGGGCGGTTTAATGGAGTACAAAAGAACATAACAGATGCAGTCGGACATACTGTGCCATATATCCCTTGCCAGGATCACAGAACTAACACAGCGCTCGAACATGCCTGTAATGTAAGTACTTTGGTAAAAGAATTTTTTAATATAACTGAAGATTTATATGTATTTTTTACATCAAGTACCAAAAGATTTAAACATCTTCAACAAAAAATACAAGGAATAGACAAAGCTGTGCAGCTTAAAAATCTCAGTAGAACAAGATGGACAGCTAAATCTGATTCAGTAAAAGCTTTAAATCAATCACTGGAAGAAAAAATTGAACTTTTACAGGATATTTCAAAAAATAAAGAATTTGACTGCTCTACCAGAACTAAGGCATTAGGGCTGTATAAAAAAACCTGTAGTTTTGATTTTATAGTGTTCCTGTTTTTCCTAAAAAATATTTTACCGAAAATAAAAATTTTAACGGAAACCATAGAGTCACCCAAAATAAATATAATCGACTGCATAACTATAATTAAAGTAACTACACAAAATATCAACTCAATCACTAATAATAGCAAAAGTTTAGATGATTTAATTCAGAGTGCCATTCAGTTTGCAGAGAATATAGGCATAGATGCAAGACGCGATTTTTCAAGGCATCACCGTCGAAGACTTTTACCAAAGTTGACGAAAATAATGAAACTGCTGTTAAACTGGATTTACACATTTTTTATAGAAAAGAGTTTATAGAGATTTTGGACACTTTAAGTTCAGCGTTAAATGATAATTTTCAAAATATTGAAAAAACCATTGGCATTGGCACCATGCAAATGCATTCCCAGACTTATGAAATATTTAAGTTTCCACTTGACAAGACAAATATTTCCTTAGAAGGCTTGGAAAAGGTGGTTAATATGTTTCCTCCGGGATCTCAAAAACCTGATATTTATTTATTACAGAGTGAAATGGAAGTACTATTTGATTTAAGCCCTCAACCTTCCAGTTTTCCCCAACTTTTAATGCAGGCAAAAAACCTAAAAGTTACTTTACCAGAAGCATTTCGCCTTTGTCTTTTCATTTTGACAATACCATATGGTGTTTCTACAAATGAAAGGAGTTTTAGCCAACTGAAATTAATCAAAAGCGCTCTAAGAACATTGATGTCTGACGAAAAGCTGGATAATTTAATGTTGTTAAGGTGTGAAGGAGATGTAGCTAAAAATGTTGACTTAACTAATGTTATAAAATCTTGGTCTCTTCTTAAAAAAAGACGTATTTGTTTATAAGTGTTAGTTTTTAATATTAGGTACCATTGCGAGCAAGAAAAAAACTGGTAAAACAAATTTATTATAATCTCCTAGGCTATTACATAATATAATAAGGTGAAGTATGGAAATTAATTGTAAACACCTGAACTTAATCACCAAATACCTGAACACCTGTAACACTCATAAACCAGCCAGAAATGTTGTGTTTCTTGTCATTTATTTGTCAATATTTGCTTAGGTTTTCCTGACAGTATAGGAGCAATATATTTTCAATTTAATTCTTGTACCAGTTTTTTTTTTGCGCGCAATGGTACCTCATGTTTTTGTTTTATTTTTTGTATTATACCGCATTTATATTTGTGTTTCTAATAAAATGTATTAAATAATAAAACATCTCATCGTATGTTGTTAGCAATCATTAGGTACTTACTCTTAATCTTGCTAAAAAAAAATAAGAAATCCATATCATCCATATCAAAATTTAATAAGATTTCAAAAAATGTTTATATCAATGTATAATGTATACAAACTGAGGCGTAACATTAGTCTCTTTCGAAGCTAAATTCTAGTCACGGTCTTTTAAATAAGACTTGGGAAATATGAGACTGAAGCTCCCCCCCCCCAAAAAAAACGTCTAGCGACACCACTGCCGATAGCGGTTGTCACATGGTAAAACTGCCCAATGAGACCATTGAAAATCGAAATAGGTAGAACGTACAAAATTTTGAAACGAAGTGTGTCATCTTGGTGAGAGCGTCTGACGCGGTAAGTGATTAATTTTCTGATCTCAAAATATTTTATTCATCCTGCATATTTTTCAATAATCTTTTCATTTTTCAAATGTATAAGTAATAATTGTTTCCAATTCACTTAATTATATTTGGCTAAAGCGAGAATTTAGCATTTTTATATTGCACTTTCGAGCGATTGACGATTTCAACAATCTTAATTTTTTATGGTGACCTTTAGGTTTGAATACCGTTTTTTTTTGGTGGATAATTGCGTATCTTATTGGTCAAATTCGTGTAATTTGATAATGGTTTAATCCAAATATATAGAGAACGTAATAATTTGTCGTTTAGTGGTCATACATATGATTTTACATATTTTCATTTAAACTGAACAGTATTATAGTCATTACGAAGTCAATTGAAAAAGTTGGGACTCTTAAGAATTTTTAATTACACTTTGTGTAGGTGCTCGCCGACACCCTGAGAATAGACGTGCCGACATGAAATTAAGAGTCCCAACTTTTTCAATTGAATTCGTAAAGACTATACCTGAGAGATTCTCAGAGCGAATTTTATATGTTCCTGTAGAAGGTAGTTAAATGAATTTGAGTAGAATTTCGCCGGATTTTCCTCTGTAGTATTGTTGATCATAGTTGATCATAGTTTTTCAGGCTTATTTCATTAATATTTCAGTTTATTAGTGACATCAAGCGAAGCATATAATTATTATCACTTACCGTGTCACGCTTTATCAATGATGTACCGATATTAATTTACATATATGAGAGGTTTATGTACATGTTTGTAAATTTATCTGTTTTTTTTTTCTTTACCGCTTGTCTAAGTTTCTATCTCAAGGCGAGATAGTGATTATCTTATCTATATCTTTGATTAATTGAGACGTAATTTACTTTCAATTATTGTTTATGTGCCAAGGGCCATATTTATAGATTAAGTAATAGAAATTATTTATCTGGAGTCATAAGACTCGTTTAAAGAGAGAAAGTACCTCGTTTTTTCTATTTTTTGAATTATCGTTTATGTGCCAAGGGCCATATAAAAACTTCACTCAGGGTCAAGTGGGGGCCGTGCAGGCCTTCCAATGTCAAGTAGGAGGAGCCTACCTAAAAGTTCATTCAACACACGTTCAAAATCAAGTAGACAGGGACCTAGCTCAAGGTCATATAGCGTCAGAGATGTAGTTGATAATGGAGGTTCTCATACTATTTATACTGTAACATTCCTGGATCTGAATACTTCCAATATACCTATCAGCTTAGAATAGATCACACAACGTCGCTGCAGAGACATTCACATTCAACCTAAGGGAATTTTTTTAAATACGTATACACCGATTAAGGCAAAGAATTTTGTACTAATTTGAAATTGTCATAATGCATGTACAAATATAATGTTATGTTAACAAACTGCAAAAATTGAATTCTAATCAAATCTTGGCAGTAATGTTTCTACTTTAATAATATCGAAAAATTGACAACTTACTATTACCTGTACATCAGTGGAATTAGGCACTACTGCTACTGTATGACTGATGTTTCTGAAATTGGCCATCAGTTCTGCTGCCCCTCTGGGTTGCGTAATTTCGGGGAAATTAGGGTTTGGCACGGCAACTTTTATCAGAAAAAGCACACCAAGTGTGTAGATGGGCAGGAGAACTTCCTGGAATAAGCATAAAATAAATATCAACATATATTTCATATAACAATTATTAATTAAATATTGGATTGAATTTCTGGTCGTGCCATTTGGATTGCGGGGCGACGCGAGGTACGGTTTTAAAAATGCATTGCCAGAATTATGTTGATTTATTTTATTACTACCAAAGATATGCGTATACTAAAGACTGTTCGGACACATGACATTAAATTGTAAAAATTTGACTATATTCGCCTTTTTAATATCTGTCATTATAACTAGTTATTCGGTATTCTACATGATTTTAATTTATATTTTTTGCAAATCCACTATTATTAAGAGCATATGTAAAAAAGATATTGTGAACTACCTATAGACATAGTGGTTACCAAGATACAAATAAATAGTAAAAAACGTTAATACTTAATATAAAAATAAACTTTACTTAACTAAAAATATCAATATATATATGGTAGCTTTACAAGTAAAAAGGTAATAATATATTAATATAAATAGAAATAAAGGTTATTACCCAAAAATAATATAAAAATATTATAGATATGGGAATTACACATCTGACAATAGACTGTACAAAACTTTTTCCATTGTACCGAGTGGATAAAACTCAACTACTGTGCTGAATGAACAAGCCCAATTGAAAAAAGAACTAGCCACCAAGAAGTCCTGGATCGAGTAGGGACAGCACGGCGCCGGCGGTTAGATGAAACAATGAAAAGTTATATAAAATTGAGTGATAAATGTAAGCAGTACATTTTTGTCAAGGTAGAATGTGTCCAGTGTCTCGTCATAGCATCGGGGTCCAACGTTATTTGATGAGAGGAAAGTTTGAAGTTAACATTGAGTCCTAATGACTATAAATTGATATAATCTAAACTGATTAACCATGTTGATGATACAAAACAATATTCAAACTGAGGATCAACGTTCGGCAAAAAAAGCTGCGTAGCAGCCAGGCAACTAATCTCTTAAAAAGTGACTATTTGAAGAAAGATAATAACGCCGTAACTAGAAGTGCTATTACCTCTATTTATGTGCTTTTAAGTGCGTAAAACTTGTACCTAATATTTCGTTGTATATTTAGGTATACAATTTAGATTGTTAGGCGTATTTTTAAATACGTCAAACCATATATTTCGAACTTAAAAACCTGATGCAATACCTTAATGTGTATGTGGCCAGCTTTTTTACAGCCAATTCACATTTGCTTCAGCACACTTTTATAGGTGTTTTTCGTGTTTAATTCACAAAGCGGTACACAGAGGACCATCTTGATAACCTGTGGAGTTAGGCTGTACCGTTAGCCTGTGACGTCAGTCTGTACCGATTCCGAATGTATATAGACTAAATTAGTATTTTTAAAGAAGCCGTATTATTATTTTTATATATATTTTTTGTCAGCTTTGTCTGTGTTCTTAAGTACTATACTACGAGTAAGTTTTCGCCTTCGATTAAGTCAGAATTATTGCTAACTCCGTTATTATTAGAGCTAGGAGATTGATTAAATTAACAGAGTTGTGGAACTTTTTACGCTGATTACAATGCCGAAAAAAATAAAATCCATTGACAGTCGCGTTCTCAAAATATGCAAAAAAAAAGCTCGAAACATAATTTTGATTTATTTGGAGACCTTGCAATATCATCGATCAATGAAAATTTAATTTTGAACAAAAGTGGTGTTAAAAATATAATAAATGAGATATTGAGCATTCTATGTAGAGCGCTCTAACCTATAACTCAAAAAACTCGTTACAATATTATTTTTCTACAGCCGAGCGCAAAATAACTAAATACTAAATTCAAATGAAATCGCAAAATCGACGAATGCCGTGGATCCTTATTTTGCGCTCTAGCGCGAACATGGAAAAGGAAATTCTCACTTTTTCCCTCTAGCGTGCTGGATGGTCATGGAAACCCAAGATAAATAAATGACAGTCGTGCGTTTGTTACAGTTTGTTGCTGGCACTCCTGTTCTAAATATGCCCGAAGCCCGAACATAATATGTCAAAACTGACAGTCATTTGCAAATTTCAGAATAAGTATAGAGAAAAATGTGCATTTAATTTTAAAAAATGCGGCTGTAGAAAAACTTATGTGTGTTTTTCGAGCGCAAAGTAAGATTGCCGTTTTCGAAAGATTACTGCGCTCCGTTACGCGTCGCGCAGTAACATTCTTTCTCAAGCGGCAATCCGTTACTTTGCGCTCTAAATACACAAATAACTATTTCCTCAAAAAATATACATGATATTGAGCATATTAAAATTCTATATAGGTTTTAGCAAAAAATGTACATTTTAAATATTAATTAATAGCTGCTTTAGGCTCACTTTTTGGTTACTCTTGTATTGGTTGGTTACCTTTACTGGTACTTTAAATAAATGGTGCTAAAGATAGCAGACACAGTAAACAATGTGAAGTTTATTATATCACTCTGTATAAAGAACGGGCCAAATTGTAGACGTTTTTTATAGAAACTCATTAGAAATTAAAAACAGTTATCCCATGCTCCCTGTGATTAAATATCATCACAAAGTCACTAATAACACAAACAAAATTTAGATTGAAGTAGTGGCAAAGTAAAATAGGCCTATACAGGGTGTCCCACGATGGATGGAACATTAGACATTTTGGGAGAATCGCAAATCAAATCCGATAATTTTGAAATTTGGCAGCTTTGAGTAACAACCAAAAATATATTTGTATGTATTTCAATAAATAATATCTATATATACAGGGTGATAAGGTGATAATATGAAAATGAATCACGTTCACACCTGTAGTCCACTGGACAGGGGTGGCACCACCCCTAAAATATTAAATGGAAAGGAAGGTTGAGTGTTACCTTTTGCCCATGATTACAACTGTCAAGTTTGAAGTCTCTACTTTCATTGATATGACAGCTTGTGAAAATCTTGGAAAAAGTTTTAGCTTTTAATTAATAATTCATTAATACACTTCATAACAATTATTGTTCTGAACATAATCAAATCATAATCTCTTGAGTAAAGTAAAAAAAGGAAACTGGAGATTTTAATAAATAAATATTAGACCCAATAATACACACAATCTAACCCAAAAAATAAAATCTGAAACATGTATAAAGCTTTTTCATATTTTATCACAAACAGACTACCTTAAAACGAAAAAGAGCCAGATTTAAGTCTTTTTTTCTATTAAAACAAATGGCAGGTTCTGACAGCTCTGTCACTTTTTTTTTTGAACAATTTTCATACGAGTCAAGAAAGGTCAAATAATTACATATCACAAAATATCAAAAACTAAAAAAGATGAATGCTCTCGTTTGACAGGGTTTTGACAGCTGTCAAAGTGGTTGTTTTTCGATTTACTTTAGTTGACTTAGTAGAAATCGATATCTCATCATCACCATCTGTCATTGTTCGTCTGCTTTTCAATAGGTTTATTCTAGCAGCGATTTCAAACGGTTCCAAACCGTACGGAGTTTGCGCATAGCCATATAAGCGACGCTTATATCGTTATGCGCAAACTCCGGACGGTTTGAAACCGTTTGAAATCGCTGCTAGAACAGACCTGATATTAGATTTCAATTTTGGACAGCTAACACCGGCTCACCAAGGTTGTGTCCATGGCAAAAAATGTTGCTTAGGATATAACATACCCAAATTTCATCAAAATTTAGGATTCTTTAGATGGAGAACACACTACCAAATTTGACATTACTATTATCTATTATGACACCTTTATATCTATAGTGGCATGTTAACTACCTACCTATTTTAATAAACGGGATATTTAAAAGTTTCTGTTTTGAAATTTCATTTTCCTTTAAAACAATCGAATATATAAAGGTGACATAATAGATAATAGTAATGTCAAATTTGGTAGTGTGTTCTCCATCTAAAGGATCTAGCAATTTTTATATGGAAATTGGTTGCCAGTAAAATTTTAATGAAATTTGGGTATGTTATGTCCTAAGCAACATTTTTTTGCCATGGACACAATCTTAGTGAGGCGGTGTTAGCTGTCAAAAATTGAAATCTAAGACGAACAATGACAGATGGTGATGATCGAGATATCGATTTCTACTAAGGGCTGAGTTCAAGACTCGCAGCCTTGTTTTAACCGGAAGCTCTTAAATATTATTTATGTATGCAGAAAAAGGTAAATAAACTGCAATTCCATTTTCGATTTTAACAAAATGCGTAAAAACCATTATCAGTCATAATAGTCGCGCTTAAAGTAATATTAGCCCAATTAACATATGAAAATACATATGAAAACAAAAAATACAAAAGAAAAATTAATTTTTATTATGTTTTTTTGAGATTTCTGTATCTAAAATGTCTACTTAGCTGTGAAATTTTAAAAGAACTAAGTAACTAACCCAAATCCGCTAAGCCGTTCTGTAGGAGGTATTGGAAGTGCTCATCAAGTACTAACGTATTAAAAGTAAAACTAAACATAAGATAAAGTATTCTTCTGGATATCTATCACTCGACGGTTTTTATTAATTTTCGTCAAAATCATCCCTCGGTAGTATAGGGTGTACATTTTTCGACATTTTTGCGGGGTATCTTAATTGCTTAATTTTAAAGATAGAGGGTTGCCGTTTTCGCAACACTGCGCTACTTTTTTGTGAAACTAAATATGCCGTCAACAAAAATTTCATAGCTCTCTTGGTTTTTGAGATACCGGGTAAATTTGAAAATTATCACTTTTGACACATCCTCTCAGTTGTCTTCAAACTTATTAGATAGCTGAAAATGTATTCTTATAGAACTTTTTCCGTAAAACCTTGAATATTATTTTAACAAACAAACTAACATATTGTCATTTTCTTTTGTTTACAAAATTTTCTGTTGTCATGGCTTACTATTAAATAACCTAATGCATTTGGAGAAAACTGTAGTTTATTCAGCTTATTTTAAAAATAAATATATACTATTATATATTTTTGAAAAGCCCAGATAATGCCTAATTTAATTAGTTAAAATATACAGGGTGTTCCATTAAAAAAAACATATGTTTGCTTTATAACTTTGAAAACGGATGGCGCAAGAAAAAACAAACTACGCCACTGGAGTTTACGGAAAAAGTTCTATAAGAATACATTTACAGCTACGTAATAAGTTAAGACAACTGAGATACGGGGGTGTGTCAAAAGCAATAATTTTCAAATTCACCTGGTATCTCAAAAACTAAGAGGGTTAAGAAACTTTTGTAGACGGTACAAAAGCGAGATACCCCGTAAAAGTGTCGAAAAATTGACACCCTGTACTTACCCCATTATAAACTCAACTTGCAGACAATAGATGTCAAGCTTGTGTTTTAATATTTTGAGTGGCGCTATCCGTATCTCCCAACTGAGCTACACAACAACTGTAGCAAGTGGTGGAAGCTCCGCCTTTCACGTTACAATATAGTAATGCAACTTTAACCAATCAGAACTCATAATATTTGATGACACACGTCTGAAACAAGCGTGTGACAATTTAATGAAACCAGATATAAATGGAACATCCTCAAAGCATGGAAATGATGGATATCGTTGATATCAGTTTACATGCGTATCGCAAAATGACGAGGTTATTCATGCGAACATGCGTGTCTAGGCAAACCCCCAGAATAGATTGCTTCACTAAATTACACCGATTCATTTTGATTATGGATGTGCTTCGTTTATAAAACTGAGGACTATCGTGCGTAAATCAATCAACCGAGATTTATTGTTTAACAGTTTTTGCCCTCGGCTAAGGGCCGATGTAACACTAGAAAATTAGTGGTAACATAAAGCTTAAAAACCTTGACAAATCCTCCGACGCCAGCATTAATAATTTAAATTAATACATTTCTAAGAGTTCCTTTTAATTTCATTTCCGACTATTTCTAAATTTACTTTTGCGTGGGATGAATCCGGCGAATGTCTGTTTTTCAGAGAACTGACACTAACGCCCGGTCCTACGTGAGCGATTTGCAGCGAACGCGAACGCGAATCAGTGGCGATGCCGTGCGACTATATTAACTTTTCGTACGGCATCGCCAGCGCTTCGCGTTCGCGTCGACTGTAAATCGCTCACCTAGGACTTGGCGTTATTTCACAGAGGGCTGGTTTCGCCAACGATCGGGCAATAAATTGACCTTTTGTTCGAATAATTGTATTAGTCCGATTAATTACTGCGCAAGATATTTGCTTTATCGAATGCCAATGAGAATAGATGAGAGGATCATTAAGAAAAAGCGGAGAAGATTGTTAAAGAACTCTCACTGTTCATGGATTTGTATACATACAATCAGCAAGACAGAGCGTGTTTACTAGATACTTTTCTAAATCTGCTGTAATGGGCAATATATGTATTGCCAGTCTCTAAAATAATAATTAAAAGCGTATAATTTTAAACATAAATAATAAATGAATAATTATTAATAGACATTTTACTAATTTTTAAAAATTAGGATTTAAGACCTTTACGCATCACAGGCATATTCTGCGCTATCGTAGATATTTTAGATGGCTGCAAGAACTTTCCACATGCAGTGTCTTTCGAAAAGTTTGCATCATATGGGAAACTTTTTATTATTGAATTCATAGAAAATCTTATTATTGATAAAAGTTGATGCTTGGCAAAACACTAATTTTGACGGTGCTAAATTAAAGATAAATTATACAGCGTACTTCAAAAATAGAAAAAATTAAGGTTAAAAATACAAATTTTGGAATATCGGAAAACCTTCTACAAAAAGAATAAAGCTCCTATTAAGATAAAAATAAAAGTCAAATATTATTTTTTCCAAAAGTGCATCGTTGCTCAAAAAATAGGAAAAAAATTAAGAAAAAGAGGGTTTTTTCGATATTTTTCAATAATTATCATCAATTTTCTCCGCAACAGTGCACTTATGGAAAAATGGTATTTGACTTTTAATATGGCCTTCTGCAGAAGGTTTTTTCAATATACCAAAATTTGTGTTTTTGTAACCTTAATTTTTGTATTTTTTAAATACCCTGTATCCTTAATTTAGCATTGTCAAAATTAGTTTTTTCCAAGCATCAACTTTTATGAAGAGCTAATTTTCTGTGAAACCAAAATAAAAAAGTTTCCCATATGATGCGAAAGACACTGTATATATCGCACAGATGCAAATTAATAGGAAAATAATTAATTGTCCATAAGAGTTAAGAAAAACGATAGTATACTTATCTAACCGCGCCCGGGCCCCATATTCTGCACGTGGACCAGAAATTCAGACCTTAAATGTTCTTATAGCGAAAAAAATTTAAGCCAGAACGGGGACTTTCAACCTTGACGTGGTGAGAAGGCTCAGTAACCTTCAATATCCTATGTCGGCGGTAGCGTAGCTACCAGGAGGGCCACCCATGCCGGAAAGGTCTCGAAGGATGAAGGTGAAGCTAATGAAAGTCTACAATGGTCCTCTGAAAAGGGGGTTATGCTATGAGCCAGCGACCAATACATGGAAAAAGGCACTCAGTGGCGGACATATCATCGGGCAGTTCGGTGCTCTGCCCTGGGGCCCAGGGTTCAGAAGGGCCCCACGATGCCTTAACTTAGTTTTAAAATATACAAGGGGTAGGGGCCCATAAATATATTTTGCCCTGAGGTCCACGCGTCCCTAGATCCGCCGCTGAAGGCACTGCTACGAAAAATAGAACCAAGCTGCGGAAAAAGGACATTCTATTAGGAACACGTACTAAGTTGGTACAAGAGCCATAAAACAATTACAACAACTGAAGATGGACGTGACAGCTATCCAGGAGACAAGATGGACAGGTAGTGGAACTATACAGATGGAAGGCTCGTTAGTTATGTGGTCTGGACATGAAAATAGGCACGAATATGAATGTGGTTTTGTGATTAACGAGGAACTTAGATCGGCTGTTTTAAACTTTTAAGTCAGTTAACGAGCATATTTGTACGCTCAGACTTAAAGGTAAATGGTTCAACTTGACTTTGTTCTCAGGCCACGCTCCAACAGAAGAAGCTGAGGAGGACAAAAAAGAAACGTTTTATAACACTCTATACCAGAAGTACAGAGAAGCTCCAAGCCACGATATGAAGATTATACTCGGAGACCTGAACGCCAAGATAGGTAGAGAAGACTATTTAAGACTGATAGCTGATAACCACGGCTGGCATGAGGAAACCAGTGATAATGGGTCACGCCTTATCGATTTTGCTTCAGCTTGCAACATGATCGTGAAGACCACCCAATTTCAAAGGAAAAACATATATAAAGAAACCTGGGTGTCAAACGATGGAGTAACTCGGAGTCAGATAGACCATGTGTTGATAGACGGCCGACACTCTAGCAGCATCATTGATGCTCAAAGTATGAGAAGAGCAGACAGCGACTCTGAACATATGTTAGTTAGAGCTAAACTAAGAACGAACCTGTCTAAACAAGCAAAGGAGAAACACACAAATATCGATGGAATTCGGATAGGCTGCAAAATTTGGAAGGGGAGACACGGTACCAACTAGCCATCAGTTATAAATTTCAAGCACTAGAAAAAATGGAGACCATAGAGGTAGAGCATGAATGGCAAGCAGTGAAAGCAGTCATAATGGAGGCGGCAGAAGAATGTGTAGGGAGAAAGAACAAGAGCACGAGTAGTAAGTGGTATGACATGGAATGTGAGGACATATTAAACCAAGCGAATGGAAAGCGAATGGAATATCTATCGAACCCAACAGACCAAACTAAGGAAAATTTTAATAGGAAGAGAGCAGAAGCAAGAAGAACCTTAAGAATAAAGAAAAGAACATACCTAAACAAACAGATTGAGATGATGGAAATAGAGAACAGACATAACCAGTGCAGAAAGTTTTACAAAGAGGTTAAACTACAGAGAAGAGGAACAAACATAAAAATAGTTGGTTTTGTGAAAAAGGAAACGAGAAAATTACTTACAGCGGAGCAAAACATCATCAGAAGATGGAAAGAATATTTTGCAAATTTGCTTAATACACGCAACGAAGAAAATGAAGAAGTGGCGGAGCAGCAAAAAGCGGAACTAAAAATCAATATAATAACACTCGAAGAAGTCAAAGAAGCAATAAAAGCGCTGAAAAGTGAAAAATCTCCGGGAAGCTATGGCATTGAAGCGGAACTAATAAAAATGGGTGGACCTGACCTACATGCCAAAATACACCAAATTACAAAAATTATTTGGGAACAAGAGAAGATGCCGGCTGAGTGGAGCGGGAGCATGATCATCCCAGTGCATAAAAAAGGAGATAAAGAATCATGTAAAAATTAGAGAGGTATTTCACTAATCAATGTTGCGTACAAAATATTATCCATTGTACTATTGAAAAGATTAACAGCATTCACAGAAGAAATACTGGGGGACTACCAATGCGGCTTTAGACCTGGCAGATCAACCATTGATCAGATATTCACCATTAGACAGATACTCGGGAAGTATTAGGAGTTTAATCAAGATGTGCACCAGATTTTCATAGATTTTCAACAGACATATGATTCCATCAACCGGAAAGTGCTATGGTCAGCAATGGCCGAAATTCGTGCCAATGACGCAGATGTGCGTCAGTAACTCTTACGCACAAGTACGAGTAGGATGTCACAGCTCAGAAACATAATATTAATTCCGGCTTAAGACAGGGAGACCCACTATCCCCCCTGCTATTCAACCGAGCTTTAGAAAAGTTGAAGCAGACTTGATCACAAGCATGCATTCGCTGACGACGTCGAAACCATAGCTCAGTCAACGCGAGATATATCTGGAATTGTCTGTCGTTTTGAGGAAGCTGCACTGCAAATGGGCCTCAAAGTCAACGAGGACAAGACTAAATATATGGTAATGTCAAGAAATGCCAGAAATAGGGTCAGGCAGAACGTCTATATTAACCACCACAACTTTGAAGTTGTTAAGGAATTCAAGTACCTGGGAGCGATAATCACCCAGGATAACCGTATTGAGAAAAATGTGGCAGCCAGGGTAGTCGCGGCAAACAGGACCTTTTACTCCATTCGATACTTAATAAAATCTAAGCTTCTCTCCAGGAATATTAAGATTCGCTTTTACAAAACCATAATCCGCCCTTGCTGGTGGTGATATATGGAAGCGAGACTTGGACTCTTAATCAAAAAAAAATTAATAAACTGCTGGTATGGGAACGTAAGATTCTACGCGCCATTTACGGCCCTTGTAAGGACGCTAACACACAAGAATGGAGGCGTCGACATTAATCATGAACTCCAACAACTATTTGGGAAAGAGAGCCTTACTAGGTATATGAAGGCTAATAGGCTTAGATGGGCAGGTCGTGTAATAAGGAGCGATGATCAGCGCCTTGTAAACACAGCTTTTTGGGAGAGCCGGTTGGCAGAAGACCAGTGGGACGCCCCAGAAATCGATGAAGGGACGCTGTAACGGCAGACCTTAGGAAGATGGGCATTAGACTATGGGAAATCGAGGCACAGGACCGCCAAGGATGGAGGGCAATAGTGAATGCGGCCAAGACTCACGACGAGTTGTAGAGCCAAACAAGAAGAAGAAGAAGAACAAACATTGCTTATCTACTAGTGTCACAGTAAGAACTTGGCTGAACAGCTGAATCGGTAGAATGGTAGAAGAGTAGTGTTAAATTGACTTACCAGATTTCCCGATTTGATTTCACTTGAATTTTTATGATGACATGTTGTAGCATTATGTGACAAATAAAAGTAAACATTTTAATAATCTCATAAGTAAGATTTTTTAACAAGATTATAAAGAAAAAGCTTGTGTAACGGGTGGCATTGTAGCACCCCCTGTAACTTTTTTATTTTTTATCATACGGGAAAAGTAAAAATACGGACATACAGGGGAAATTTTGTCCATTCCAAATCTGTATTGTAATTTCCGGTAGTTTGGCATTTAAAGGAGGGGGGGGGGGTGCGCCAAAAGGTATATATTTTTTGAATGGAATGCCCTGTATATTTCTGGCTAAAATGAAAGATTTTTTCTGATTTCAAATAGAACATACAAGTTGACATTCGGTTCAGCCATTTTTAAGTTATTTAATTTTGTAGTTTTAATGCAACTAAGATCATTAACATTATCTTGATATACGCTGCCAAGATTATTGCATAGAAGTCAACAAATTTTTGAACATCGTATAACAAGATAATGTAAACTCAATGCAAATATAACACTAAATAACGTAAAAACGGCTGAACCAAATGTGAACTTGTATGGAATATTTGAAATCAGAAAAGAAAAGATCATTAAATGAAAATTTACAACCCAAGGTGATCTCCAGATCCCTTATTTCAGTACACTTCGTTAAAACAATATCATTTATAGAATCAGGAAATTTAATGGGGTTCCTCTCGCGAGAAAAAGTAATGCTGTTGCATTTTCTGGCATTAAGATTCATGCCATTGTCCCGGCACCATCCAGAAAAGTTTTCCAGATCCTCCTGGAGTTGGAGCGCATCAAACATGGAGGCCACAGCAACATGAGCAGGCAACCCCCAGAAACACATCTGGGTAAACCATTTAAAAATAGAATGAAGAGAATCGGTCCAAAGTGGGATCCCTGCGGAACACCACAACGGACTCCCATTTCAGCAGATTAGTGATTACCAAGCCTGACAATCTGACTCCTGTTCGTCAAGTATCTGTCGATCCAGTTCAGTATCAACGGCCTGCAGTTTAGCAGCCAGGAGAGCATGTTCGACTCGATCAAACGCCTTAGAAAAATTCGTGTAAACCAAGTCAACCTGCTCTCTCCTCTCCATGGACTCCGCAATAAAGTGCTCATACAGGACCAAGTTTGTGCCGGCAGATCTACCCAAAAGGAAACCATGCTGCTCCTCGTTCATTATTCCTCTACAATCCCAAGAGAGAAACCCACTGACTTTGGAATTTCTGACTGATTACACACTGCTCTATAATTTTCTACCTCGTCCTTCTTGCCTGATTTGAAAATTGGCTTCAGGTAGCTTACCTTCCAGAAATGAGGAAAAACTCCTGTAATCAAAGAAATACTAATTATTATATGAAGAGGCATTGCAATTGTGAAAATGATAAGAGTGAGCACAGTTCTAGCCGCCCTTGGTCTTCTTTCTGAAATAATGGATGCCTTTGAGAGTCGTAAACATATTGTTGCACTTTTTTGTGACCTTAGCAAGGCTTTCGATTGTGTTCCACACGACCTTCTATTAAAAAAACTAAAATTTTACAGTTTTTCAGAAAACAGCATAGCACTTCTTAAGTCTTATCTTGTTGAACGCACACAGACAGTGAGGGTGGGAGGGGTATCATCCTCAGAGGGTGTGTTAAGGATAGGTGTACCACAGGGCTCAATTCTGGGACCCATTTTGTTTCTGATTTTTATAAATGACCTGCCAATGTGCCGGCTTGCTCTATATATATTGTTTGCGGATGATACTACTCTCACAATTCATGATGATGATTTGGAAGGTTTGATGAGGAGGGCGTGTGAGGCACAATCTGAAGCAGAAGAATGGTTCAATGTCAACAAGTTAATGCTTAATAAAGATAAGGCCCAGAAAATGATTTTCTCTCGGAGAGAAATTAGAGCTTTTGCAGTGACAAATCCACCTAAAGTCAAATTTTTGGGATTGTTTTTTGATCCAAAACTTATATGGGACATTCATTCAGAGGAAGTATCGGGAAGATTGAGGAGCATTGTGTTTTTGCTGAGAAACTTCCGTGACTGTGTATCGCGCACAACACTGTTGAGTGCTTATTATGACCTCTTTCACTCAGTCATGACATATGGTATTCTGGCTCGGGGAGGTGCACCCGCTGCTGTAAGATTGTTTTTTCTGCAGCGCAGGGCTATTAGGATCCTAGCAGATCTGGGGTTCAGGGATGGCTGCAGGCCAGCCTTCAAAAAATTAAACATACCTACTCTCCCATCAGTGTATATTATGGAATGTGTACTCTATGTAAAAAAGTTTGAACACCAATTTTTGTCCCATAGTAATATCCACGATTATGAAACCAGTAATATGATATTGTACCTGCGTATTGTCGCCTGTCTAAGTGCCAGAATCGACCGGAGTTTATGGCTGTTAAGCTATTTAATGAGTTACCAACAGATATAAAAAATCTACCCATTAAATCTTTTAAAAAAGCAGTTAAAAGTCTAGTCTGCTCTGAGGCGTTTTACACCACACAAGAGTTCCTTCAGCATTAGGTCTTCAGTTTTAATTTGTTGCTGTCTACTTCCGAATGCCAAATTGTATATGTTATTTTTTAAATTTGACGTTTTTAATTCTGCCCTCTCTTAACTGTATGTATATGGTTTCACTTGTGATCTTGTCTTGTTTTGTCTTTTAGGTGCTATTCTATATAATGTTGTTAATGAGTTACTTCTTTTAATGTTAATATTTTAATTTTGTGATTTAAATTTAATTTTAAATGTGATTTTAAGGTTTTATAACTTACATTGTAGTTTTATTTATTTCTTTATTTGACTTGTGTAAATACTTATGTATGTATTTTGACACCAATAAATTACAGTTTACAGTTTACAATATTTCGGATTTTTTCCGGATATCTCCGGAAATGTTCAGAATTTTAAAACTTTCTAAATGGCATATTATTAGACACCTAAATGCGCATTTTTGGCCTAGTTTGACCGACACTGTATCTCTTACGGTTTTCGAGATCCCCATACATAGACTTGAATCCGAGCCACTGTACAGGGTGTTTTATTTTTATAACTGGAACACTTAGCAATTTTCTTATTATTAAATTGGAATTGTTTGATAAATTATAGCAAATTGTAATGGTCTAACGATTTTTTTATCGCCCTTGGTATACGGGGTACGCCAATAAATTCAATTTTTTAAAATGAGACACTCAGTATATTTTTCATTTTGTAAATTCCCTGAAAAATTAGCTTTTCAAAACTACCTAACCCTCTTTGTATATCTTGTATAGTTTTTGAGATATATACGTTTAAAGTTGTAACGTCATGCATGACTTACTTGAAATTTTATGGTAAATATTACTAACCGAACCTGTGAAAAAGCAGCTTAGCCAGAATCGTAACGTAAATATATCGAAAATTATACAAGATATCCAAAGAATGTTTGGTAGTCTTAAAAGGCTAATTTTTCAGGGAATTTAAAAATTAAAAAATATACAAAAAAAATTGAATTTATTGCCACACCCCGCATACCGCGGGCCACAAAAAATCGTTATACCACTAAAATTCGCTATAATTTGTCAAGCAATTTTCAAATTTAAACCTACCTTTTATCTTCAATAATAAGAAAGTTACTGAGTGTTCCAGTTATAAAAAAAAACACCTTAGAACTGTAAAGGTCCATCTGAAACGACGGTGAAGTTCTATAACGTTAATTGTTGATGCAGTGTGTGAGGGTTTATATTGATTAACATTTTCAAACATCCTGTAGGTACCTAAAATATAATTGGCAAAACATGTCTATACAAATTACAAAGAGATTATATGTAGTTCGTTGTTTACCTTGAGGTTGCGTTTTATAAATTGAATACTGTAAATTTAAAAGCCCTCGTAAAAAGAACCAAGTGGGTTCGAATCCGGAAAGTTGGCAGGCCGGTGTTACATCATCTCCAATCCTATTTGAAAACACTAAGGAACGATAAGTTTTTGGTACCAACGGCTGTTTTTGTCTTGGATGTTTTGAGTTTGCGTTTACGTTTACATTTATACAAACACAGCTCTTTATTAACCATGAAAATTTCATAGCAAAAAGGCTAAATTTGTGAATTATCTACCTAAAATATACGTTATGGATTATGCTTTTGTATAATTTTTCAATCATCTCGCTATACAAAATACTTAAATTAGAGCACATTGTTCACATAAGAAAATCATCATGTTATTCAATTTTCTCGCAATAGGTAAAGGTGGAAGAAAAAAGTGTCCGAATGTAGAAAATAGAAATACGTCAATACCTTTCTCATAAAACATGCAAAAATTAGAATAAATATTCCCGACTCATTAATAAAGTATAATGATCATTCCTCGGTACAACCGAACATCAAATAGCTAAATTTAACAGCGGGGCTCATTAAAGAGACATTACCGAAATCTAATATTAAATGTGTATTGGTTAATGGTATTTTAATACCAGACAATATGTGTTTATCCTCGGAAAGCATCCTAGTGGGGATATTTTGTTGGAAGGCAATGTTAATCAGCACAGCTTTTAATTATTATATAATGTAGGTACAGAAAAACTTATTAAACATTCATTATTCACGAAATAAAATTATAAATACTTTCCGACGTTTCATCCATGGTGAATTTTAGAAATTTACTAGGCGAAATCGAATTACTAATTTCTACAGGCCAGCATTTACACCTGACTTGAACCCACCAGACCATGAGAAAATAAAAAATCCATATCAGGAGAAGATAATATACTTAATTTCCTTGGTTTGTTAAACAAATATATAAAACATAAGTCTATTAATTATTTTTGTATTTAAGGCATAACTGAGAAAGTTTCAAATGTTCCTAAAGTATAATAATTAAAAACCCCAAGTCGAAGTTTTCAAAAAAAGTTACATGTTTGGGCTAGTTAGTGTCATCCGCAAAGATGTCAACTTTCGAAGAAGCTTTACCGGATTCAAGTGAATCATTGACATAGACTTACCGCCAGAGTCCTCCTTTTGTCTCTTTTCTTCAGCAAAAGGTTCCTTTTCAGCATAGCCTTTAGCTGGGCTAAGTAGATCCGTCTTTTTCGCTGATCCCCCATGGTTTAGCGTATCTTAACCCTTCGATTTCTTAGTTCGTCCCCGATAGGGTAAGCAATGTTCTAAGGTTGTCGCTATATTGGGAAGTTGTTGATAGATAAGTCGATTTGAATCATCTCTGAAAAAATAAATAAATATAAAAATTCTCTTTGGTTCAAGCGAACTGATTGGAGCAAATTTACCAACTGCTCACCATCTTACTTATTTAGGAAAAGAGCTGCAATATTTTAAGTATAAAATCAACATGAAAATTAAACAAGCATAACTTAATTAATATGGGATGTGGACCTCCTTTGCTGTTAGGCTTCGAAGTGATTAACAGTAGTCATAATCAGTGGTGCGGGGGCAGATTAAAATAAGTTTTATGAGCAACAGACAGCTTTTTAGACACCTTCATATTTGCAGCTACTTTCATCTGCTTCCCTTCCGCACCGCTGACTATGACATCATCGATCCAGGATGCCCCGTACCCTTTCATATCTACTACTATCATGCTACAGTTAGTAGTAGAGATGAAAGGGTACTGGGCATCCTGGATCGATGGGGCCGTAATCAGCGGTGCGGGAGGGAAAGCTTTTTATAATGCCACTCTTCTACTATATTGTCACGACTAACAACCGTCCGAACGTTTTTGTGCTACCCTATAGAACTAGCCGCCGCCCGTGCCGCGCGCTTCTTTGTCTGTATGACTCATCGCCCGGCCGGTAGCGAAGATTCAGGATCGCTGGAATTATCTCGATGGCCTCGTCGAGATCGTATAGAGTGGCCTCGGAATACTTCCTGAATATTCGTGATAGATTGGAGATTATATATAAGCAGACCTAAGGCGAATGTTAGGAGTTCAGTTAATCATTGAGTGTTGAATAGATATTAGTTGTTAAGTTATAAGAGTAGTTTAGAGTATTAAATTGTATACAGTAGTAGTGAATAAAGACAGTATTAGTTGAAAATAGCAAAGTTGTAATTCTGTTAAGAACCCACGGGAAAAACCTAACATTTGGTGTCAGAAAAGGGTACAAGTAAGTCAACGAGACCGTTTTGATTCTGTGAAAATTTTATAACATCCTATGGTCAATACGAGGCAACAAACGGCAGAAATGGAGCAAATTAATAAAATGTTGGCCGATTTCATGGAAAATCTAAATGCTGAGAGACAAATAGAACAGGACCGGCTGCAGAAAATTTTTCAAGATCAAGAAGATAAAAAGCAAGCGGATCGGGAAGAGGATGAACGTAGAAGGCAAGCGGATCGGG